>LGRN01000616.1:0-13531 GCA_001883825.1 Emergomyces pasteurianus Ep9510 | reverse complement strand
AAAAAAAAAAACAAAAAAAACAAAAACTGAGGAGAAACGCTTTCTGGGTGGGGAAACCATATTACTACAGAATTTCGCCCCAGGTTCTGAGGAGACCTCAAAATACCAATATCATCCTAGCATCCAGCCAGTTTTTCAAAAAAAAAAAAAAAAAAATTTATTCTTGTTTGATTTCCTTAACTCAAAACCACTCTTGGGGCTAATATCCAGACTCAAGTATTTGACTGGGGGGTTGTACGCTAATAAATCATTTATTTAGCTCCTCTATCTTCTCATGAATGGGACACGCCGAGCAATACAGATCAACGAGCATTTCACAAGCTATCCCAATTCCGCAGGGAACGTAGCGAGGAGAAGGTACCTACCTACAACAACAGCATAACACGACTCAGTGCTCCGGAGAAACTTAAAAGGAAAGCGAAAGATCCTCGATATAAATAGCGCAGGTAAATAATCCCAAAGCTCTTCTTAGAAACTCAACCATTATTATCCCAAGGAGCGAGCGTGTTGCAAGGATACCTTGATCGGGCCCCAGGGCTTCCCGCTCGCTCGACTGCTTTCTGTCGCAAGCCTAAAAATACCTAACTCCTCCGTATGTAAGTTAACATTAAGTTAACTAGTTAGTTAACGCTGGCGATTAGATCAGAAGAGGCCCTTCCCTCTTTCATAGTTATATTGCTCAGGCGACCTTTTCCTTCACCCCTAAATCCCCGCACCTGTGTTGCTAAAGCATATCAATTGAGAGAAAAGACGTGACGCAAGACGCTGCGCGGGAGAGGGTGCATAAAACCAATTTCTTTGAAGGATTTTTAGAGGTATGTTTTAAACCACCCTGTGCTTTGTTTCCGACTTTATTGCGCCGTTCGTTGTCCGCTCTGTCTGCTCTTTGCTTCCTTACGGAATGGATCGAATGGAGGAATGGATCACCCCATTTGCTTCAAGCCTTCTTGTTCTTTTTTTGCACTGCTTGCTTGTCCAAAATTTTGTGTTCGGGCTACGTACCCTAGAAATATACAAAGCTCCTGTGCGCATTTGGCGTGTGGAGAAAGGATAACATGTTCGATTACTCCGTACTTTTGGCCTTTGATTCTCGCTTTCCGTTACCTACTATTTGTCTTTTTCCTACTTTATTTCTTGCCCCTATACCCATTCCAACGCAAAAAGTCAGATCTGTCAGCCTGCCTGCACGTAGTAATAATATTAATCAGTGGCTTCAAAAGTTACAGATGTCTTGCCTACCTGATTTCCGCCTTACGCCCGCATAAATTTTAAAGGGCTTTTCCCGATCCCACACTTTCATAGGCGCATGTCTATAGAGTCATTTCATGTCTGAAGAAAGTTCATACCCGAAAATTAAGCCGGACCTTGAGGACATCGGCCCCAATCTGGAGGTGGATGTGGGAAACATGGAAACGCGAATAGCGGACAGTCAACCTGCGTCACAAAACCACGTTCACGAAACGGAACCACAAAATGGCACAACGAATGTTATATCAATAGAGTCGGATACGGGGAACTCGCAGTCATTATCGTCCGTTCTGACCTCTTATTTCCCTTGATTTCCCTGTACTTTTCCTCTTCCATGTGCCTATTTTATTTCATTTTGTGTATTTACTTTTTTCGGCCTGTTTTTCATCTATACAACCGAGCGCCTCGAAGCATCCTCACTCACTTATCAAACCATTCTATAGATCCTCCAAATCCCTTTCAGAACATATAATCGAAGACATCCTCGAGAACGAACGCCGCTACTGCAATGAAACTTACTTCATGCCAAATGACGAAGCCGAACAAACTCGCCTATCAATCGAGCACCAAATCTACCTAATAATCTTCGACGGCCAACTCACAAAAACCAAGCTACCCCCAACAATCTCCCGCATCCTAGACGTTGGCACCGGGACCGGCGACTGGGCGCTTGGCATGGGCGAAATGTACCCAGAAGCTGAGATCCTCGCGATTGACATCTCCGTCTTCGACTCAGATCCCATCTCTATCGCGCCGCCAAATGTATTTTTCCAAATCGACGACGCCGAGTATGGTGAATGGAACTACCACCATCCCTTCGACTTTATCCACATTCGCGGTCTCTCTGGTGGCATCGCAGACTGGCCAGCCCTGTACCGCCAGGCGTTTAAGAACCTGGAACCGGACGGCTGCATCGAGGTCGTCGATGTAGATTACACCACCGGGTTGCTGAACGCACGCAACGCGCCGGCTAATTCGTATCTGAGCATATTTATCTCCGCCATTCGCTCGGCAGCCGATGTGTCCGGGTACCCGCGCGACCTTGCGCATCTGCGTATGTCTGCGCTTACCTCTGCCGGGTTTGTGCAGGTGCGGACCTATGATACTCGGGTACCGATTGGGACCTGGTGCGAGGATGATGCGAGGGGAAATACGCTCGGGAAGATGGTGTTGATTGTGTTGTTAGAAGGGCTAGAAGCAGCGAGTATGCGATCGCTGACCAAGTACGTTGGATGGACGCCAGAGGAGGTGAGGGATTTGTGTGATAAGGTGAAGATGGAGATTGTGATGGGGGCGACAGAAGGGGCGATGGGCATCGTGAAAGTGGTTACGGGGCGAAAACCGGGCAAAGAGTCGGGTTTCATTAATGAGAATGATTCATGATTAACGATTTGTTTTTTTTTGTTTTTCATCTTAACTTTCGTCTACGCATATTTGCCCCTTTAACTATAGTTGAGCATTCCTTCTATGCTCTCTCATATTTCACTTCCACTGATGATTTCAAGGCATAGGACCTAATACAACAGGGAGGTTTCTAACATGACAGCATTTTTTGGTATTCCGCTTTGGCATCTTGTTTGTCCCCTTTTTCCTTTCTTGATATAAAGAATACGCTATATCCAGCGAGAAATACAGAGATACCCTTAAATAATTTATCTGTCTAACCATAGAACCCTGGAAATCATTGTTAATACATGAAAATTCATCAATCATTGTTTGGATTATCGATCGTTGTTAAGAGTGGTCCATGAATAATCCTCGCATAATGAGAGAAAATCCCGATCTCAGCTACCAAATAAATGTTTTCTACTTCACACAGCATAACCATAGCCATAACCTTTCAGGCCTCACCACACCCTACCCCTCAAGAGCATACCCAAGGCCCTCGCCACTCCCCATCTCAATAAGCCTTTTCCGCATCCTCTCCGCCCTCGCCTGAACCTCACCCTCCAGCCCCTTAAATGCTGCATCCTCCCTATTAATCCAAAACCCAACTCCATGCTGTAGCACAACCTGGGCCCTGGCATTCGTTTTGGGCGTCTTATCCGCCAACCCACCATTTTCAACAGCCAAACCCACGCTGCCATGCACTGTCAGTCTCAGCCCTTTCGCCAGACCATTTTCCCCCTTAACCCCCGGGTCCATCGCCCCATACACCCCTCTATGCCAGATATTGCTATCATAGAAAACTGCATCGCCCGGCCGCAGCTTCACAACCAATTGGCCGGGCACATTATCCTCGTAGGGGTCCGCCTCGCGCTCCGCCTGAGTGCGCGCCCGTCGATGCGACCCTGGTACCACAATCAATGACGCATCATCGTACAGCGGGATATTGTATTGGGCGTGTGACTGAGGGCGGTCCGGAGGTGACTTCAGCTTCAAGGCTGCCAGTTCGTCTTCGGGGCTGAGTGTAGGTGGCGTTGGGATGTCGTCGCGGTGCCAGCGTAGGGCGAACGGGACGTGAGTCGGCGCCACGAGTAGATTGAGGAGCTCCATAGTTAGAGGTTCTTTTTCTCCTTTCTCTGATGACTTTACACCAACCAGCTCTTCTACGATCCCAAGCACACGCGGGGAAAAGTAGAGCTTGGCGAATTCGTCACGGCCGGGCATTTCGGGGTGCATGAGGTGCTGCACCCCCCAGATTCCGCCCTCCTCTGCTGGTGGGGGTGTGGACGGCCACGGTGGGAATTGCTTGGGGACTGTGCGGATATGCGGCCATTTACCGCTGCGGCCAAGGTCAGACGCATGTGAGGCGGCGGCACGAAGATTGGTAAGTTGGGATGGAGAGAGGAGATTGGGAATTACAACGAAGCCATCACGTTGGAGGGCGGTAAGATACGGGGTGGGATCTGTTTGTGACGTCATTATTTAATTTTTATAGAGCTGCCTCCTGTTGCGGTTAGGGGATATCATAGAGCTAGGATATCTATTAAAATCAGTAAGGGATCTTAAACTCTGGAAATAGGGGTGGTTATATACCCTTTTCCCTTTAAACCGGGTGGAGAATTTGGTTCCAGGGTCTCGGGAGATAGTTTTGATATTCGGCATTCAGAATCCTGCCCCGCAATAAATTCAGCTCGCCCTATCAACCCCACATTCTCCAGCTTTCGAACGATCCAGGGTCTCTGCCCAAGCTCTAAGCGCAGCGCAAGCGATGCTAGGGTTGTATCCAGGCTGCGATCTTGGGTCCGCATTATCCCAGAAGCCTATGCTACGTTTCACTGAGTGTTGATCCACTCTGATCTATCGGTTTACGAGGTTACAGCTCGTCGCAAATTCCGATGCGGGGAGGCAGCTCGTTGCCAATGAGGGAGGACCTCCTAAACACACAGCATCGAGGGAAATCCAATATCACAAGGAATATCAAGGGAATTCTATCTCAGGGGCCGCCATATTATTCTATTTCTCTTCCTCGGTTCCCAAAATATCGCACTTCGCACCATCTTCGGCCCCCATATGCAAGCAAATCAAAATAGCTTTTTAAACGGCTTCGCATTCCTTGGCTCAACGTCTTATTAGAATAACCAGTTTTGTCAAATTCATATCACTAGGCCCATGTTAAATTTGGCCCATGGTTCTTTTCCCGTTCGTCCAATAAATGTCAACGGCGTTGGAAAGCGGGCACCCAAGGTTTATGTTAAAGTCCTTTTCCCTCCATTGAGACGTAAGCTATTACCCTAGAATTCGGAGGGCGAGTGCTCCTGGCATGTGAGGGAATCCGCACCAGTTGATACAGCAAAAGTTGCAACAGGAATCAAACTGAGGAGGATAGATAAAATTGGCTTCGCTGTACGCAAGCTAACATGCCTGCATACATACATACATACATACCTACTTACGAGCAACAAAGCAAGAGCTGTTATTGAGGAAGTATGAAAGACATAAGCAAAATATGAACGGCAGTCGTATGAGATTGATTAATTAGATCGCTTATCAGGGGGCGAAAAGAGGAGGAGGAGTCCGCGAAACCTCCCGCTGCGCAAGCTTGGAATTATTGACAAACTTCCTCTCTTGTTTCAAGAGGCCTATTTTGTCGAGACCGCACCCGACGCTCCGGAGTTGTTTCTCTGTCAGGGGCTTAGGCGTCGTTCCGACCAAGTTTCTAGTGACATATTGAACATCAGAGAATTGGAGTTTAACAGAAGAACAACGCCCTGCAGTGCGAATCGTGATCCGCCGAAAGATAGCCTGGTTGAAGTGATGGACTGCCTCGGACCACTGCGTATGGCGTAGAGCAATTGTGTAGATAGAGCGGACAAAAGTTTGCCCTCTACCAGCAATCACTTTTCCGCCAATCTCTCCCCAAATGAGAGCAACATTATCCTGCGCGTTCTTCAAGGCCCTGCAATTTCGACAGGCGGCAGCGATGCGTGCAGTGGTCTTCCGCCTCTTGATTTGGATTTCCATTATTCTTTTGAAATGATTCCAGTCTGAATCCTCGTGAAATAGGTCACAGAATACAGCAAACCCTTCATCACTCAGCGCTCTAAGCTCCGCCATACATCGACACGCCGTGTCCCTGACTTCCCTATATTCGTCTTGCGTTAAGGTGTTTCGCGCAGAGTCTATATATTCGAGTAGCCCACAAAAACTACTGAATTGCTTGTCGCCAATGACTACGCCTTCCTGAGCGATCACCATGTCCAGGAAAGTGAGAGCCAAGCTGCTCGCTTTCAGCACCTCTGCCATTATCTGGCGATGTTGTGAAATCTTGGTTGGTCAGTGATTTAGAAAAGAGAATCACGTAATGTCAATAATCACCATTCTTCGTCGCGACTCAGGGCAGGGTGAAAAATAGACATACGTAATTTAAAAGATTATTTAGCACTTATAACTGCAACACCCGGCGCAAATTGATAAATCTTAAACTTGCCGTTGCGTAGTGAGAAGCGGCCTCCCCAAGCGCACCCCGTCCTTCTATTCGATGTTCGCTGGCCTCAGTCCCAAATTCCGTTACTACACATGAGGTGAGTGTAGGAGAGCTTGCATGAAAAGACGTCCTATGATGCTTGCCTCCTAGCCCTATTTTAACGGAGGTTTGAAGGCCTTCTCTGAGTCTAGCTGACTTGTTTATAATGGTCGGGCACTGGGTTACTGTTGAGACTTAAGAGTATAGAGGAAGTGTATTCCCAACCACAAAGCGTTGGAAAATTAGGCGCAAGATGGTATGTACACATCTTTACTCCACAGCTTCAGAAGAAATGGTTGGTGTTGTGGTAGAAGGTTCACCTCGCATATGAGAGACATATCCGAAGTGAAAAAAGGGACCATGTTCAATATCAGTCAAATCGGGGAGGGCGGTAGACAGTGTTAGAAAGTAGGAATGTTGTCGGTGTAGAGAATTAATGCAGCGAGGCTTGTGGTAAGGCGGCCCATAAATACCCAGAGTATGAGAAATTTTCTTGTACGGGTTAACCATGAGCATTTGATATGAAACGAAAATTGCAGGTCCAAATAGGAATTAAATAATAGCACAATGCCCAGAAGAAAACTTGGGATATATCTCTATATTCATTAGAATCATCATGAGAATGCATAGAAGCAGGGGACAAAAAAAGAGACGATATAAGGCAAAGCCGAAGAGAAAAAGGGAAGAAAGTGAGATGCATATACTGGCATGACAAGTTACAGCTGAAACTTTGTCCGCTGTTTCTCCATCCCTCCCTTCCACTCCCACTCCTGTCCACTCGCCCGTTGTATTCCTTTATCAACCCTCCTAAGTTTTAGTGTAAACCGTGGCCCTAGCTCTTGCAAACCGGTTCTAATCCCTTCCACCCCCTTTATCTCTTTCCCATCAGCTCCCACTACACTTTTTTCCGTCTCCCGCTTCTCGCGAAACACGTATCTGTGCCTTCTCACAAATATATAATCTCGCTGGTTATGTAGCGTTACCACTTGCCGCCCTTCCAGTTCAGGTTGCGGTGGGAAAAGGGTTCGAAAGAGATGAGCCGAAAGCATTCCAAGCGGGGTTCGAAAATTATTCAAGATCAACTCGGGCCAATGACCTGTAGAATTCCCGTGCCCTGGTAGTTTTTTACCCTCAACCCAGTTGCTGACGCTGAAGTGGAACGTTGGGCCTACAGGGAGGTGAACAATTGTAATGCCCGATACGCGTTTTTGGTCCTCTTCGACAACCACCACAGCAGTAAAGTTTCGGTTTGAGGCAAACTTGGATATTTCTCTCACGGAGTATTTGTGGGCATATTTATGGGCGGAGCGGCGGATATAAACGCTATTAGGGAATAAATCGGTTAGGATATGGGCCTGGTCATGTAAGGTAGAGTTGATAGAGGTGGTGATCAAGATTTTCGGAGCAGGAGGGGGTTCTTTTGTGAATAAGCTAGGGAATTTGGCAGCGAGAGCGTCAGGTGCGAGATCAAGATTTGTGCTTCTGCTGGATTGTGTCGGACTTGTTGCGCGCTCTGATGCAGACGGCAATTTTGATTTCCTTGTGCGAGCAGACTTTTGCTCCTGGGCTTTCTCATCTGCGTCGTCCTCGTCGCTATCGGAAGCGATCATGCTGTCTACCTCGTCGTCATCGTCATCCTCGCCTTCACCCTCACCATCCTGCTCTTCAGAACCAGTGGCAGCACTCATTGTATCAGTCATCTGTTGCCGTGCTTCCTCCTCCACCTTCTGTCTTTTAACCCGTTCGACATCAAAGCTCACTCCCAGGCCGTCTTCAACGTCGCTCCCGACGTCATCCCACACCCGCTTCCTCTCAAGTGTAAGAGGTATATTCCGTCGTAGCCGCTCAGCCTTCAGCTTCGGGTTCTTAGCTTCCTCCTTCTTCCTTGCAAATCGTTCCGCGCGGGACTGCGAGTCTTTAGCCTTCTTCCGTTTGATGTGTAAGATTTTTCTTTTCTCCTTGTTGGCAGGCTTATATTCCATCCCTCCTGATGGAAGAATCTTCGACCTTTTCGAAGGCATCTTTGTGCGTCTCCGTCCGAACCCAATTGCTCCTAAATGTAGGCCTGCTGCGGTGTTTCTGTTTTCTGCGTCTCTGCAACTTTTTTTTTCTGCAGTCGCTTTAGGAAAAACAATAAGGTTAGGCCGGAGAAATGTTAAGCCGGCAAAAAAATATTATGAGTCGAACAATCTGTTGGAAAACTGCATAACTAGCTATTTACTCTTTTTCCGCAACTCTCCTGTTTACTGTTTCTCTCTCCTCCTGGTAGTCTCTCGCTTTCACCCTTTATTTACTCTGCTGTTTCCCTGCGACCACAATTGTGTATGCGTCAATCCCCCCTTCTTCGACTATTTTCACGAGCTTCACGACCCCCCACTATCCGAGCAAGACACCTCTCCTGCAGCCCAACGCCGCTGAGGTTCCAAGTTGCAGTCAGCCCAGATAAAGCCAAAATGGCTACCTCTACTACTAAAACTGGGCAACCTCTTGACCGCCCTACTTTAGATTCCCTTCTTCGTCGGCGGTTGTTTTATACCCCCTCCTTCGAAATATATGGTGGGGTATCTGGCCTCTACGACTATGGCCCCCCCGGTTGCGCGCTTCAGGCCAATGTAGTCGACCTTTGGCGAAAACATTTCGTTTTGGAAGAAGACATGTTGGAAGTCGACTGCACAATGTTGACTCCGCATGAAGTGCTCAAAACCAGTGGGCACGTGGACAAATTCGCCGATTGGATGTGCAAGGACCCCAAGACTGGTGAAATCTTTCGGGCGGACCACTTGGTAGAGGAGGTGCTTGAGTCGCGGCTGAAAGGTGATAAGGAGGCGCGCGGCCAAAAGGTTGAGGTCAATGAGGAGAAGGAGGCCAAGCGGAAGAAGAAAGTTAAGGAAGCGAAAGCCGTCAAGCTGGATGACGCCCTGGTCACTGAATATGAGGAAATTCTGGCCAAGATTGATAACTACGACGGTGAGGAGCTTGGGCAGCTCATCACTCGGTACGACATCAAGAATCCTACTACTGGAGGGGATGTTCTCCCCCCAGTCTCGTTCAACTTGATGTTTCAGACCTCAATTGGCCCCAGTGGTGGCGTGCCTGGATACCTCAGACCCGAGACAGCCCAGGGGCAGTTCCTTACATTCCAGAAGCTTTTGGAGTTCAACCAGCAGTCAATGCCGTTTGCATCTGCTTCTATTGGAAAATCATTCCGGAATGAGATCTCGCCACGGTCCGGATTGCTGCGAGTGCGTGAATTTTTGATGGCCGAGATTGAGCATTTCGTAGATCCAGAGGGTGGGAAGAAGCATCCCCGTTTCCATGAAGTGCAGGATCTGGAATTGTCATTCTTGGACCGGGATGTCCAACTTTCTGGCAGCACCAAGCTGGAGAAAATGACTATTGGCAAAGCTGTCGCTGACGGGATTGTTGATAATGAGACCTTGGGATATTTCCTTGCTCGCATCCATCTCTTCCTTGTGAAAATTGGCATCGATGAATCCAAAATCCGCATGCGGCAACATATGATGAATGAAATGGCTCATTATGCACAAGACTGCTGGGATGCGGAGCTTTTTACTTCCTACGGCTGGATTGAGTGTGTTGGTTGCGCCGACCGGAGTGCCTATGATTTAACTGTACACAAAAACAAGACCGGCGCCCCTCTCTTCGTACGAGAGACGCGCTCTGAACCACTTCGGATTGAAGAATGGCAGATAGACTTGGACAAGAAGAAATTTGGCCCTCGCTTCAAAAAGGATGGCAAAGCTGTCGAGGCTGCTATCAACTCTCTGACTCAAGACCTTCGGGAGAAGCTGTCGTTGGACCTGAAGCACAATGGCAGAATTGAAATCAATGTGGAAGTGGGCTCCGGCAAGGTCGAACTAGAGAAGGACATTATCAGCATTGAGAAGCGGACGCGAGTTGAGAACATCCGGGAGTACACCCCCAATGTCATTGAGCCATCTTTTGGAATTGGCAGAATTCTTGCTTGTCTGATGGAGCACGTATATTGGTCAAGGCCGGATGATGAGGCTCGAGGTGTACGTATTTTTATTTTTCATTCAAGAAATACCACAAGCCCATGTTGCGTATAAATACGTCTAACATTTTAATTAACAGGTCCTCTCATTCCCACCAATCGTTGCTCCAACAAAAGTCCTCCTTGTTCCGCTTTCCAACCACCCGTCGTTCCAACCCCTTATCCACCGCCTGACACTCAAACTCCGTCGTCTTGGCGTGTCCAATCGAGTAGATGATTCGTCGGCGAGTATCGGCAAGCGATATGCCCGCAATGATGAGCTTGGAACCCCCTTCGGTATTACCGTTGACTTCCAGTCAGTGAAGGACAACACCTTCACTCTGCGAGAGCGTGATACTACGAAGCAGGTTCGAGCTAGCGAGGAGGAGATATGCACAGCTGTCAAATCATTAGTAGATGGAGAGGAGACGTGGGAGGATATCAAGAAGCGGCTCCCTGAGTTTGTCTCGCAGGATGTAGAGTAAGGGGAAGGAAATAGAAGACAAAATACATGTTAGAATTGTTATATTTGTGTGTTTGAAATATCGATACCTGGAAAGGCTAGGTGATGGACATTATGCTTTTCCTAGAGACAATCAAAAGAACTTTCTATATGAACTGCATCACACTCTGTTCACTTCAATCTCGTCCCCTAAATACTACTTGCTCACAGGGCTGCTCCGCTGTACCACACGTGATGTCATCGTGGTCACGTGAATCTCACGACGTCAATTGAACCCAAACAAAAAGAGAACACGCCACAACGACGAAAACCACTCGAACATGTTCGCATCCGCTGCTTGACCGGGATTATATGTCGTTTTTGCATATATTATGGACCAATTCACCTTTTTCGGTTATAACTTATGATCTGCCGTTTCGCAATTACCATTGATTTACATACAAAGGGGCATTGGACATTAAGCTCTGGAGCTCCCGCAACATGGCTCCCGACATCCCGTCTGCCAAAATCACCCTCTCCTGCCCGCTGTTCGGCGCAGATTTCGACCCTCGGAATAATAGCTTTCTTCTTGTAGGCGGTGGCGGCGGCGAAGGACGCAGCGGAGTGGGAAATAAAATCGCAAGTAAAACCCTGACAAACTACCAATTCTACCTTCAACAAACAGGACATCTAGCTAATAGCGACTCCGACGATATTTATATAGACTTTGCTAAATACCTCCCGGCGCAACGAGATTTCTGAAGTCGTCGATATTGAACTATCCCGAGATGAAGACTCCGTGACCTCACTCGCCGTATCGAAATCAAACAACAACTCAATCATAGCTCTGGCCGGCATCAACAGCTCCATGGTTGAGCAGGGGCAAGACAAAAATGAGCATCTGAGATCTTTTCAGCTGGACTACCCGCCCAGACAAGTACCAGCCAGCACAAGCACATCTCCTGAAAAGTCTAAAAACATCCAGAAGAAGAGCTTAGCTGCACCTGCCCAACCAACAACCTTTCCTTTGTCGCGTGCATCACTATTTAGACCGAAGTATAAACCTAACGACAAGCGGGAAACATACCAGAGATTACTGCGGCTTTCGCCATGGAGGGAGGATGACGCTGCCCGTATCGGTGCGGTAGCTACCGGTTTGTCCCCACAAGGGGAAATGGTGGTGTTCAATGCGACGTCACCGACACCAGGGGAGCCCGATGTACTTGGCCGGATTCGGCTGGAGGGTAAAGATGAGGTTGAAGATGTAGACATGCTACCAAGCAGTGATGGGGAGGATGGGAAATTCAAGGTTGCATTTACGGACGGAACATCTATCTATACATTTAAAGTTTCTCCTTTGACCAAATCGAACGCTACCCCTAAAACCAAGGCATTATATACCCTCCCATTTCCCGATTATTTTTCAGGGAGCAAAAAGAGAAGCAAAATCCGAGCTCTCAGGTTTCTCTCCCCAACGTCCTTCCTCGTACTACTCAATCATCCAGACCGCGCGGGCTGCGAACTAGCAATAATCTCCATCGGCCTCGCACCCGAAGGTACCGTCGTCCGACGAACCCGGCTCTCACGCACGATGAAGATTGGCTTAGGCTTGGACGTGTGTCCGCTCTCCGAATCAGCCATGGGCACCAGACAATTCATAATCGCGGTTTCCGGAAATGACAACTCAATACAGATCCTCACCCTCGAACACACTCGCAAAAACAAAGGCACATTTAGCAAATTCCGCACCTACGCCACCCTCCACAATGTGCACCCTTTCTCGATGACGCGCCTTGTCTTCTCAACTTTCAATCCACCCACCCAACTCGCCTCCGCTGACTTACGACCTCAGTATGTTAAACTCGCCTCCATAAGTGTCGGCAACACCGTCGTTGTGCACACTCTCCAATTGACCACCTCAGGGCCAAAATCCCGCAGCCCGCGCTACGTACTTGTCCAACCGGGGGCCTCCGAGCTTCTCCAGACGCTTTTCAGCGGCTTCATGGCACTGATAGTCGTGGCGCTGGGCGCATTCTTCCTGCAAGCCTTTACAGAGATACGTGGTGGTGTACCTCCAACGCTGGGTGCGCAGGACTGGCTGAGCCCCAAACTGCGATCAATGATTGCCCGCCCCTACTTTTTTGAAAACGGGCTGTCGTCGCAATATCAGAAATGGCGGTCACCAACTGATACGGGTATGTATACATCATCGATATCGATATCCGCAACGACCGCGACAGGAACAAGCACATCCACCATCCCAACCGTGCGTAGTACCCCCACACAGAACCTCCGCGATATTATCTTCTCTCTTTCGAACGCGATTCCAGAAGCTACCCCGCTGCCTGAGACAGCCGACGAATCCGCACACGGATCTATAAAAATCATTCTTCGCGAACACCCCCATGATCCGTCATTGGTCGCTGTTACAACTTTCCTGCAACCCCCTGAAAGCAGGGAAGGGGGGACTAACGCCGACCAGAGCGACGAAGACGATAAAGCACAACTAACCCGCAAATGGGAGGACCTACACGAGCACGAGCGCGAGGCGTGGAAGGAGAAACTTGTAGCCGCGGGCCACTGGGCAGTAGAGGAAGGGGAAGCGATTTTGAGAGGTCTGTTTTTTGGACGGGTTACAGAGGCCCATGGTGGGGCCAGTCGGGGGTGATCCGGATTTGATGTTGTGTTTTAAGGGTTGCTCTTTTTTCTTCCCTTGTCTTTTACGAATTCTATGAAACTAGTTTGTTTTGATATTTTGATTTTTGTGTGCTTGGAGAGAGGTAGAAGAGGGATGGGAAGATGGACCCAGTGGTTTTATTTGGGCAATATGAATTCATTTTTGACATACCTGGCTCTCTAGGCTCCCTACATGGGCGCGCTCTTACTCGGAGGAAAAATGCCTTAATTTTTTTTTTTT
>LGRN01000615.1:0-13537 GCA_001883825.1 Emergomyces pasteurianus Ep9510 | reverse complement strand
AAAAAAAAAAAAAAAAAAAAAAAAAAAAAAAAAAAAAAATACGAAAAGTTGTGTTGTTATTAGATAGTATACGATAGTGAGGATCCCCCGTGTAGGTCGGGATTTTTCTGCTGTGTATAATTTTTTTTTTTTGTTTAGATACACATTTGCAATCCCGCCTTTTTATTATATTCATTACTTTGTAGTGCCTTTCTTTGGGAGATTTTCTTGTCTTTCTTCCTTGCGTTTGAAATACTAAGCTGTCCGTCAGTTGTTGTTATTGTGGAGGGAGAAAGAAAATCCATGAGACAAAATATTATATACATATCATTTTGCTTTCTGTTTTCTGGACCCTTCTGGCCCTTATCTTTTGCAGCCCATGCCTGGAAACCGCTGGGTGTGTGTCCCCCAAAATAAATCCGCATTCTGCTACTGGAGAGCAGATGTGAAATCAAATCTATATACCTCGCTGCCCGTTAACTTCAAAAGTCTGGTCATGGGGAGGGTGAATGTGAGGCTCGGTTCTCCATAGTACAGATATATTAATACATGCACCAGGGCCTGGCGAAGGCACACCTCCCCATAAACCCTCGACGACCACAACCCCCTAACCATCTGGAGATCATTTAGCTAACTACTCTGTACTCCGTACAATTGTTTATTTTTTTATTATTAATAAACAGCTTCTTCTTTACCTTGGATATTTTTGGTATTTTTTTATACCACAGCCAGGCTTCATGCATCTACACCCATCAGAGCGCGCGGCGCGGAAGTGGGTGACAGCATGCACAGAGCCAAAATCATGCTGCACTACTGCATCCCCTGAAGAAATGATTTCTCTTTGTGTGAGTCACTCCTTTTATTTCATTTTTTTTTATTATTAATTTTTTTTTCTAGTAATGTGCTATGCACTTTTCCTCTCTGAGAGCAGCTGCGGCTGCTCCAGGGTATTCCGAAGATGATACAAATTGTTGAATAGATTTGAAGGTCATGAGGTTTTTAGTCCAGCAACAATACAAGCTAGGTTCCCACATATCCCTGTGATTAAATGGTGTAGAAAATAAATAAATAAATAAGAGTATGAGAGCGTTTAGTGAAGCGGGTTTTGGGTCAAAACTGTCGGGAAAATGCTCGCAGGGCCCAATGAGTCAATAAGATAATAATAAAATTTGCTTGACTGATCTAACTAATGAACGAGGGAACGACTAGTTAGATATACATTCTTCATATCATGCATGTGGCCACATGAGCAGACGGCTGAGAGGATGGTCCGCACGGTAGATCGGACGAGTTGGCGGATCGGCCCGATAGTCCGAACATAATCCAACACTCGACCGTATATGCGTATGTCATCCACATAGATAGTTGTATAGACCTTCCGGGCCTCATGAACGATCCCTGTTGTCATAAGAGCCGACGCGGAAGCCTGGCTTCAAAAGCATTTTTCTTAGTTCTTCATACCACAGAAGAGCGGCCTGCTTGAGCTCATAGAATTCTGCATTAGTTCGGACAAGATCACAGCGACCTTCTCTGAAGCCTGCAGATTGGGTCATATATATGCATCCACCTGACGGTAATTGAGTTCTGAGAAACGCTGTGACCATGTCAATTTGAAGAACATTTCAACCTCAGAACACCAAGATCACCATGAGAGCTCGAAAGATGAAGACAGAGACGACAAACGTAGAGATTTTGAAGTAATTAACCATCTTTTCCTGATAATTCTCGCAGACAAACCAGCGGGCCTTATAGCGGATAAGCTTGTCTATATCATCGAACTTCTTGTCGAACACCCATTGGTCGCGAAGTATTGCCATGCCCGGGGGATGAGAGAGGCGGCATTGGGATCATATTATGTTGAGATAGTCTTCGGCTTCTGGACTGCGAAATATACGACTCCACTGAATTCCAAATTATTAATTATGCCATTTGAAAGTTGGGGGGCTGTCAGATAGAACATAGATACTGTAACAAGTCAAGTTGGTATAGAACACATCGTTGCAAGCAGGGGACATGAATTCGAAGTAGTTCTCAGCATCAACATGCATATCGCGGCGAATATATCTCTGGCGTTCCATGAACCCAGCGGAGGTGAGTTAAGCTCGCAGTTTTATGGGCATTTTCGAACGGGCCCTGGGCTCGTAACTATCGGATGTTTCGTAGCCGTTATATTGCCAATAGTAATATAATGGATATGAAACATCCCATGAAATTCCTCCACAATATCCTGCATTTCTCATTTAAAAGGGTGGAAAACTCATGTTCTTTCCCCCTCTCACAAGTGCTGGCTCCTGGCGGTTTGGCTTCTGGTACTACTGGCTCTGGGACGGCTGTTGGTGGGTAGTCTTAGTTGATTATTTGAAGGATTTGCTGGTTAACCATTGTACAGTACTATTTAGGCCAGGCCTCGGGCATTTCATACGGCGATGGCTGTGGTTGAGTAGGATTGGTTCAAACGTGAATTGTGAAGGAACTTGAGATTTGACAAATGCCTGCCCATTGCGGGCCTTTTGTTGATACTTTGGACACGAATTTCAGTCCCTTTGCCAGCCATCTCGGGATATTGCTAGTCGCAGTACGGACGAAAAAGGGATTAGTGAATTAAATAGGTTTAGCTTTTATTAAAATAGGCATAGCGTGGCACACTACGCCTTCGTTGATTTCCAAGGTTGGCTGAATCAGCAAGGGGATAAAACTTAACGATTCCAACATCTTTACTGAACAACCCTTGAAACGCGAGCGGTCCAATTCTTCAACAGCCCTCTGCAACCAGCTCCTCCATCGCGTCAAAATAACCATGGGGCACCTTGCAGACATTGTGGCCCGCATCTCTTCCCATTGCTCTACCTCGTCCGCCTGGGTCCTCGTGCTATCTAGTTTCGCTACTTTTATCGCCCTCTCAGTCGTTGTAAACGTCTTGCGCCAACTTCTCTTCAAAAACCCCAATGAACCCCCCCTTGTCTTCCATTGGTTCCCTGTGGTTGGAAGCACCATTTCCTATGGAATTGACCCGTACAGGTTCTTTCTAAGCTGCAAGGAAAAGGTACACTTTTACCCTCATTATGGAACCCGGATCAAAATTAGATTTCAAGTTTTAACTCCTTTTCTTTATATAGTATGGTGATATATTCACTTTTGTTCTTCTTGGTAAAAAAACCACTGTTTTTCTCGGAACAAAAGGCAATGATTTTATTCTGAACGGCAAACTCAAGGATGTTTGCGCCGAGGAGGTCTACTCGCCACTTACCACCCCAGTCTTTGGTAGGCATGTCGTCTATGATTGTCCAAATGCAAAGTTGATGGAACAAAAAAAGGTATTAATAAAATGCTATTCACTGTTTGTGAACGTGCTGATAATTTATTTACAATTAGTTTGTCAAATACGGACTCACCTCGGAGTCATTGCGGTCATATGTTGCCTTAATCACAGACGAATTTAATCAATATATGAAGACATCATTGGTGTTTCAGGGCGACAAGGGAGTTCTTGATGTCTGCAAAAGCATTGCTGAGATTACCATATATACTGCCTCCCGGTCGTTGCAAGGACAGGAGGTGAGAAGCAAATTCGACTCCAGTTTCGCACAGCTCTACCATGACTTGGATATGGGGTTTACTGCAATCAACTTCATGCTCCCCTGGGCTCCACTACCACATAACCGTAAGCGTGATGCTGCCCAGCAGAAGATGGCGAAAGTCTACATGGACATCATCCGGCAACGACGGGAAGCCGGCAGCAAGAAGGACTCTGAAGATATGATCTGGAATTTGATGTCCTGTGTTTACAAAGATGGAACCCCGCTTCCAGACATTGAGATTGCCCATATGATGATTGCTTTGTTAATGGCAGGGCAGCACTCATCTGCCTCCACTCTATCATGGATTGTTCTCCGGCTCGCGTCTTGCCCAGAGGTTGTTGAGGAACTTTATGAGGAGCAGAAACAGATTCTTGGAGAAGATCTCCCACCTATAACCTATGACACACTTCAGAAACTCACCCTCAACTCGCATGTCATCAGAGAGACACTGCGCCTTCATACTCCAATTCACTCTATCCTTCGCGCTGTCAAGTCTCCAATGCCCGTGGATGGAACACCGTACGTAGTCCCGACGACGCACAACCTACTCGCCGCACCGGGTGTAACCTCACGGTTACCGAAACACTTTCCAAATCCCATGACCTGGGACCCGCATCGCTGGGAAGCCTCCACAATGAACAAGCAAGATCAAAACGACGAGAAGCTGGACTATGGCTACGGTTTGATCAGCAAAGGTGCTAACAGCCCCTATTTACCCTTTGGTTCTGGACGACATCGGTGCATCGGTGAACAATTTGCATATGTACAGCTTGGAACCCTCCTCGTAGCTATCGTGAGACATCTGAAATTGAAGAAACTCGATGGTGAAACCGGTGTACCTGATACGGATTATTCGGTAAGATGATCGCAATACCCTTCTCTAGATAGTTATCCCTATTGTTTGATTTGACAATGTCATTGCTAACATTTCCCATCCAGTCACTTTTCTCGAAGCCGATGGGAAGACCACTTGTTGTGTGGGAGCGGAGAAATTCTGGTAAAAAATAAACCATAATCCTCATATCTTCTGCACCCCGCATTTGGGTAATTTTCCTTATACTTCTTGGATGTTAAATCTGTTCTTTTTGTTTGCTTCTCTTCTCGTTTTTTCCCTTCTCATTCTTTGCTTTCTCTTCTTCCTTTTCATTTCCTGTTTTGTTTTCGCCCTTCTTTCCTGCGAGACGATTGTATCATATTACTATTTCCTCGTCGTCGAAATCAGCTCAACCTTCAAAGGTAGTGTTTTTTATGCAAATAATAATAATTTAATTGTGTTATATTCATTTTTTCTTATTTTATCTTGTTTAGTTTCAATGCTTGTGATTCCTGTATCATAGTTTCACTTTCCTGTTCACATTTGCATTTCCTCTCGAAGGACCTTCCTACTTGGTATATAACAGAGCCTGGTAGAAATACCAACCTTAATAAAAAGTTCAGGAGAACTTCTAAAATAAACAGATCAAAGAACAAACAACCTAATATACATGTTCACTCCAAACATAAACCAAAATGGGCATCATAAAATACTGGAGAACATATCTAATGCCTACGCAGCTGCCTTTTTCCTCTCCTCACTCCTCTTCTTTGCCCTAACCTCCGCCCGCCTCCTCTCACCTCCGTCGACCTTCGTCCCTTGCTTATCCTCCCACATGCCTTCCTGCACCTGTATGCATCCCGCCATTCCACTCGACCCTTTAATCAACTTGAGATACGGCGCCCTCAGCACGTGTCCACGCGCCAATGAAACTTTAATATATTTTTTGAGTGGCTGTGGTATTTCCTTCGGTGGCATCTCGCCGGGTGGTAGGTTCACTACAGCCCATTTCATGCCAGGGGACAACGTTGCGGTGCCCGTGACTGTGAAGGGGGGGATGTTATCCTCACCCTGACTAGTATCCATTGTTGCGGATGTTTTATCCTGCGCCTTCGTCTCCGTCAGCGCCGTATCCCTCGGTACCTCCACAACTCTCAACTGAGCCACACCATCAACAACATGGTCCAAATCGCCACCAACTCCATACTCGCCACGTTGAAACTTCTGGCGCCATCGGAGCAGATAGCGTCGATGGCGGGGCGGCTCAATACCTCGTTCCTTCATTTCGGCGGAGGAGATGGTGAAGAGTTCGTCCCAGGAGGCGAATTTTGGGGCAAAGCGGGACATGTTGCGGCCGATTAGGGAGAGGAAAGTTTGCGTGTCTGGGACAAAAGGCGTGGGTGGGGGAACTCGGAGCCGAAAGGTGTTATTATGAAGGTGGCAGACGAATTGATGGGAGGGAGGGAAGAAATGTGGGTGTGAGGCAGAGAAGGTGATGAGAAAGCGAGAAGACAAGGGTCTAGAGAAAATGGTTCGAGTTGCCATGATGAATTGGTGGGTTTGTTCGAATGCCTGAAATGATTGTTGAAAAGGAGGCTGGGGTTGATAGCGGTAGAAAAAAGTCTGTGGGAGCCCTCAATTGGGGGATTTGTTCGTCATTTATGAGAGAGAGAATATGGCAAAGAGTATTACATCAAGAGTGAACATTTTTATTAGCAGAACCGCTGTAGACAAGCAGATGATAGCTCTGGTTTCATTCAAATATATTCACATACGAAGACGAAGAATAATATTTCAATTTTACCGCCCAAACCCGGAGCAATGATGATCCGCCGCATTTCTCACTATTATGTCATCATCTCCGTGCAGTAAGTTAATTCCACACCAAGCGAACCACCAGAATTTCCATACAAATTTGATTATTTTAAAGTCTTATCTGTCAACAACACCATAAGATAAAAGCCTAAGAATTCATGTAGAGCTTATTCAAATCATAAGTAAATGATGGTACTAAGTTTTGTATATTCTACTCTCTCAAATGTAGAGATAGCTAGTTGATGTTAGTAGAAATAAAGAATATAATCATAATTCTAAAAATATCAACTTTTATTGAAAAATTTCTCTAAATATATACAATTCTTGATATCTGTATACTATATAGTCTCTTTTGAGTATTTGTCTTATGATGTTTTGGTATTGTTGAGATATAAGACTTTAAAATAATCAAATTTGTATGGGAATTCTGGGCATTTCGTTAGTTACTATAATAAGTAAAACATTCCCTCCTTCACACTCACTCCATTTTCGTGAGACGTGATAACGATAGGATTGCCAACCTATGCCTATTGAGATGTGGTGCTAGCAATTTCTCTAATCAGTGCTTTGAAAACTCAGCTCATATCTCCGTCCCTTTGGCTCCCTCTCCTGAAATGGATATGTCGCCTGTAATTACCCGCTCACCTGCCACGACTGATTCTGCTACACAAGAGCCGACTACTAATGCCAAAATACTTGCCATGCACAATGACATTGGGCGCGTGGAGATTCCCACCTCTCAATCTGCATCTACACCTGAGCCAGGAGGTTACCTAGCCACAATCCCAGAGCCAGCTCAGCAATTAAATGCAGCTATAAGTCATAAATACATGAAGGGTCTGTCCTCCGCTGAACTTTGAGAGTAAGATGAAGCTTGAGCTGACATGTTGTTGCTGACGCAGATAAAAAGCTTGGAGAAGGTACATATGCCATCGTATATCTCGGACACCTACGACACGATCCCACCTCGCTTGTTGCCATCAAGAAAATAAAAGTCAACACAGAGTACAAAGATGGACTTTCCGTGGATGCTATTCGAGAGGTAAAATATCTTCAGGAACTTTCGCATCCCAATATAATCGCGCTGCATGACGTCTTTTCCTCGAAGGACCAGAATCTCAATCTTGTCCTCGAATTCCTCCCCTTGGGAGATCTTGAAATGCTTATCAAAGATAGAAATATCCAGTATGGAGCAGCAGACGTCAAAGCATGGATGGGAATGCTAGCTAGGGGAGTCTGGTTCTGCCATGAAAACTTCGTATTGCATCGTGACATTAAGCCCAACAATTTGCTCATTGCTTCAGATGGTGAAGTGAAACTAGCAGATTTTGGCCTTGCACGGTCGTTTGCAGACCCTTATTTGAATATGACCCATCAAGTCATCACCCGCTGGTACCGCCCGCTTGAGCTGCTTTACGGTGCGCGACAGTATTCCGGTGCAGTGGACATCTGGTCGATGGGGATGGTCTTTGCCGAACTCCTCCTGCGTGTCCCTTTCGCCGCGGGAAACACAGACATGGACCAAATATCCAAAATCACCAGTGCCTTCGGAACACCAACGGAGGAAAACTGGCCGGGTGTTACCAAACTACCAAACTTCGTACCCGTTGACAAAAACCAAATCACTCCCTTACAAAGTCGCGATTTCTTCGTACGTCAATTTCCTACAGCGGGGCCATTAGGTGCCGACCTCCTCGCGTCAATGTTAAAATTGGATCCGCGGAAACGGAGCACAGCGCGGCAAATTCTTCAGCATCCGTGGTGGGTGGCCGAACCGCGGCCAACAAGAAATGATGAGCTTCCACGAAAAGCTGGTGGTGCAAAGAAAATGAGTGACGACCTGGTAAGGCGGGGTGGGGAGATTGATGATACTCGATTCAAAAATGCAGCAAGACAATTGGACTTCGGCGCGATGAGGTAATAATGTCATATTACACCAGGTTATTATTCTAAAACGTACTCACTCGCGGACAACTTTTCTACTGCGACTCATACCTGTCGCGTGTGATACGCCACGACATACCTTTAATGTGGCTGTTCTTGTTGGACTATCTGCGGTGTAATTCACGGATTTGTTCGCAGCACATGCATGCCCTCAGAAATCAGTTGCTCAAGTTTGGGAGTGGGTATTGTTGGTATATTACGTTCATGCCCCCTCCCCTCCTGGTCAACAATAACGACAGTTGTCAATGAACAAATAGCGAGCGGGATTTGGGCGCATGTCATGTTGCAACACCAGAGTCCAAGTCACAAATCAACAAACGCAATACTTACCGATGAGGGACACGGGGCAACTGAGCAGTGATAAGGCCGTATTACCATCATTATTCACAGGAAGCTGGATGGGCAGGAACCATTTTTTCTCTAACAAGCTCTCAATGTATCTCAATATCGAGAAGTTGAAATGGATCAGCCGTTTAGGATTGTTTGATTCAATATAGAACGAAAAGGAGACTTGGATAACAGCCCATTGCTAGGCTAGAACATGTTGCTGTGACAAAGAGGGGGTTTTCGGGGAGGGGTAATAGGCTCCTTACACATCTAGGCATGATGCAGGGAAAAGCGTTCGCTAGCGAGATAGACTAGGTAGCGCTTTGTATAATTACATAACTGAGACGAATGCCTTTGCATACCTTGATAGGTACATAAGTGCGGAGTGGATAGATTGGTATTGTTATCCGGTGGATATATCAGAGAGGAAACCAGACCAGTAGCGTTGTTCCAAAATGTACCTCTCCGGAAACTTTAAAAAAAAAAAAAAAAAAAAAAAAATTCTATTTTGCCAATTGTCGAAGCGAAAACTTGATGTTGTTATTAAGAGCTATCCAGAATCGGTCTTGCTATCTTGTGGATAGGTTGTACTCGTACTGGCTGTGATCTGCTCCTGTTTGTACGGGGCTAGTCCGTAATAATTGGAAGCTTAAATCGGGTCGCGGATATAGGTCACGTGAGGCCCGTCCCCAGCCAACACGGAGGAGGTTCCAATTAGAAATTTTGATCTTGAGTTTTTTGCTTGTCACCGGCTTTGAGCTTTGCTGGAGCGCTGCAATTTCCCCCTTCGCGCGCCATGTCGCACAGAGCAGTGAGTTATGCCCTCCCATCCCGACGTGCACTTTTTGAGCTTTCCGTGAAGGTTAGTTAACTCGTCTCAGATCGCGGCCGTGCCGTGTGCTCAATTGCTTGGCCAGGCGAGTAGTCTTGTCTTGCGGCAACGACTATGTGCCCCTCACACAAGCTGTCGGCACATGTACCGCCGTTCAATCAAAACAACCACCCCTGATCGAGCGACATTTCTACATCCCCAAGCGACACAGTTCCCCTTCCCAGATGTCCTAGCTGGGAGAAAGACGCCACAGACCTTAACAGAAAAAATCATGCAACACCATGCAGTGGGCCTCCCCGAAGGGAAGCTTGTTCGGAGTGGTGACTATGTGCAGATCGAACCCTACCGATGTATGTCGCATGACAACACCTGGCCCATCGCGAAGAAGTTTATGTCCATCGGTGCCACGCGAATAAAGGACCCGAAGCAGTTGGTTTTTGCGCTCGACCATGATGTTCAGAACAAGACCGAGTCCAATCTCAAGAAGTATGAGCAGATTGAAGCGTTTGCAAAAATGCATGGTGTTACCTTCTTTCCTGCTGGCTATGCGATCGGTCATCAAGTCATGGTACAAGGCTTCCTCCTAGGTTCCTATGAGTTTGAGAAGCGTTTGCCGGATGCTAACACTTTTTTACTCAGGTTGAAGAGCTCTTTGTCTGGCCCGGCAAATTGTGTGTAGCCTCAGACAGTCATAGCAACATGTATGGTGGCTTGAGCTCCTTGGGCACTGCGATAGTACGAACAGACGCAGCCGCGATTTGGGCAACAGGAAAGAGTTGGTTCCAGGTGCCCCCCATCGCCCAGGTAACTTTCACGGGCACCTTACCTCCAGGCGTTACTGGGAAAGATGTCATAGTTGCGCTGTGCGGGCTATTCAAAGACGACGTGCTAAACCATGCGGTCGAATTTACAGGCTCTGAGGAGACGATGGCTAGTATCTCGGTAGATAACAGATTGACAATCAGTAATATGTCGACTGAATGGTCCGCTCTCTCTGCAATGGTCTGTCTCCTCCACAAAAAATAACAATAAAAAAAAATGGCAAATTTGTTCGCAAACTTGTTCTAACTTACTGTTTTTTTTCCAAAAAATAGTTCCCAATGGACCGGACGCTAGAACGCTGGCTTCGATACAAGGCCACAGAGGCAGCGATGTTTGAAGACCGGACAACCCGAGAACGAATTACACATGAAAAGATCGACGCGCTCTATGCTAATCCTGTTCAGGCTGACCCCGGAGCACACTATGCAAAACGACTCTACCTCAATCTATCTACCCTCTCGCCTTATATCTCCGGTCCCAACTCCGTTAAAATCTCGACCCCGCTCAGCGAGCTTGCTCCAAAGAAAATCAGGGTAGACAAAGCATACATTGTGTCTTGCACGAATTCCCGAGCTTCCGATATTGCGGCAGCGGCCAAGGTTTTCCAGGATGCAGCCAAGGATAATGGCGGGAAGATCCCTAAAATCGCAGACGGTGTCACAATGTACATCGCCGCGGCCTCGGTTCGTGAGCAGGAGACCTGTGAAAATGAAGGCAGCTGGCAGACTCTGCTAGAAGCTGGGAGCATTCCGCTCCCAGCTTCCTGTGGGCCTTGCATCGGATTGGGCACTGGGCTATTGGAAGACGGTGAGGTTGGTATCTCTGCTTCAAACCGAAATTTCAAAGGCCGGCTGGGGTCTCGAAACGCAAAGGCGTACCTTGCTAGTCCCGAAGTTGTGGCCGCCAGCGCTCTCAATGGCGTGATCTCTGGCACAGGGGTATACAAACCCTCGGAGATGTACTCTGGTGTGGATTTCGGTTACGGCACTGGCTCACCGGCGACCACAGAGAGTGAGCTGGGTAACATTGTCGAGCAGCTTGACTCACTCATAAACAGGGTCGAGTCTTCCGTGGGCGACAGCGCTTCCAAGGCTGCCATAAGGATCCTCCCAGGCTTTCCAGAGAAGATCAGCGGTGAGATTATATTCTGTGATGCAGATAACCTTGACACCGACAACATCTACCCGGGCAAATACACATACCAGGATGACATTACAAAGGAGGACATGGCAGCCGTCTGCATGTCAAACTATGACCCGGGTTTTGGGTCAATTGCCAAGCCCAACGATATCCTCGTTTCAGGCTTCAACTTTGGCTGCGGATCCTCCAGAGAGCAGGCGGCGACAGCAATTCTGGCCAAGCACATCCCACTTGTTGTGGCGGGTAGCTTTGGAAGCATCTTCTCCCGGAACAGCATCAACAATGCACTCTTGGGCTTGGAAGTCCCACGTCTCATTGAGCGCCTACGCGCAACTTTCGGCTCCGATAAAATGCTGACACGTCGCACTGGGTGGACTCTGACGTGGGATGTCACGCAGAGTGTCATCCAGGTGCAAGAGGGCGAGAATGGGGATCACTGGGAGGAGGAGGTTGGCGAGTTTGCAGAGAAGTTACAAGATATTGTTGTGAAGGGTGGCTTAACCGACTGGATCAAGCATGAGATCTCGAAGACAGAGACATAGATATCAAAATGACGAGACATTAACCGGGCATTTGGCTCTTTTTTTTTTTTTTTTTTTTTTTTTTTTGCATTTAGATCATGAAGAATAGCTCAAGCGTTTTTTCTTCTTCTTCTTTTTTTTGGAATAGATAATAAATATTATATTTTTGGACGCGGGGTGGTTTACATTTTAACCATGGCATGCCTCTAAGCCTATCTAACTACCTACCTATCTATGTATCTCATAAATAGGTTAGGTGTATGCAGTACGGACTACGTACATACATACCAAGTTATAGAAAGACAGTATTCCGCGTATTCCTCAACTGCAGAGTCAAAAGATAACGCGTTGGAGATAGGAAAACAACATTTGGGTAAAAAGAGGAGATAGGGAAAGGAGCTGGGGGAGAGATTCACACAAACACACAAGCTTTGGTTTGATTGTGGGTAGGTATGACTTGATCCCACAAAACACCGCTATGCTCCTTCATTTTCCCTGTATGTTCATGCTATGTATTGCTGTAAGCTTGCCGGTGTAGGTATCTTTGAAGTATCAATGCTGGATAGGTCCAAGTCTACCCAGCTGGATATATCAGGAGCAGGCGTGGTCTGATAATATTAATGTGGATTTCTCTGCGTTGGCCTTTGGTCCACTGGATATCTTGGGTCGTGTACGAGGAAACAACTACCATTGGGGGCGATGAGTAAAAATGGAAAGCGTATATCAACTCATGAATTCCTCATGATATGCGGTCTTTGATTTCTAGTACATGTGGATAAGCCATGGACGTGTATGCGCGTCACCACCAACCCAGGGATGACAGCAAACATCGTAAAAAAGTAAAAATAAGAACAAGGGAAGCATTAGAACAGGAAGTAGGAAAATCTGCACTGAATAGCGAAAGTGGATGATAGATAAATATAAAAAAACGCTCATTAGAGAGAACCTGGAAGCACTGATGTACCCTCCACTCTGCTCACTCACCACCGGCACCAACACTGGCTGGTGGACGTTAAGATTTGGATGAGACTTGGTTAAGGGAACCAAAAAATAAAAAATAAAAACCAAAAATCCCGTTTCATTGCCTGAAGCTCGCAGAACGTTTTGCCATGGTCAGGTTTTGAAGCATCTTGCTGACAACACTTTCTGCAATGCCGGGCCCTACGTAGTTGTTCACTGATAACATATCAGTCATTCCAATTCTCAGGGGAGAGGCCTGAATATATGATAAACAGTGGACTATTGCTGATGCACCCTACTCGAATTGGAGCCTTTTCCATGCACAGGCAGTAGCGGCTGCGAATCCGCGCTTCACACCACCAGCCAGCTGCCCCGGCCAGCAGCTGGTCAGAAGTTGACCGCTTCTTCGTCAACTCTCCTCGCCATTAATCTTGTGAGGCTACTGGTTTTGGCCAAGTCTCTGGGGGATGAGCTTCATTACAGCAGCGAGGAGGACATGCAAGGCTCACAGAATAATTTCCGTTAGAGGTGCGTACCTGTCATGAATGTTCTACATATCTCATTGGACCACATCAGCAGAAGATTTGCAATACCCTACTTTCTTTTTAAAATCCTTGATTGAGAATCTACAGCGTAAGTGGGGTTCTATTGAAACTTTATTCAGCATCAAACACTGGAAGCATCAAACACTGGAACCCCTGGTAGCTGAAGCACACTTGTAGTTGGCATTGTAATAACGGGGACTTTATTTCTTTTTGCTCCCTCTTTTCATTTTTTTTTTTTTTTTTTTTTTTTTTTTTCGTTA
>LGRN01000614.1:0-13545 GCA_001883825.1 Emergomyces pasteurianus Ep9510 | reverse complement strand
TGGTTAAGCCTCTTTTTCATTCTTATTTTTCAACATGATTCTGTGGTCTACTTCTGATCTGTGATAAGAAAGTAAAGTGTTGACTGCAGTATGATTAAACACATTTAAATAAACATAATAATGTTTAAGCAGTTTCTTTCTGAGTCAGTGAATTTCTTTTTTATCTCTAGAGCTTTCTCTATGTTCTTTAGACTAGCTGAGAAGATCTGAGTGCTGTCTTGCTTGTGATGTTTGCAGAGATGATGCTCAAATGTAACTGTCAAGACTTAAATTAATTAAGAATTCTCATTGAGGGTCAGAGTGTTCTTTATCATAATTCTTGAATGGAAATGCAGCTCTTGTCTTTTACTGTCAAACACTGCATTAAACATGTTCAGTCATGACATTTCTAAAGTGATATAAGAAGAACCTGAGTCTTGAGAGGTCTTAATTATATAGAAGTAGAATCTCTTAGTTAAATGTTCTTTTACGTTCAATGCCGCGCAAGCTACTTTGTCAATCATTTAATGATTATCATTAAATTCTTTAATAAGACGACCGAGGAATTTCATACGCTGAAGGTTCAATTTTTGTGCAAGGTGTGAGAAGATGATGTTATAAAAGACGCATCTTGAATCTATCATTGCTTTAGTGAAGTGTATGTCATCTAAGACAGCATCTACATAGATTGAGTCTCTAATCATTTTCTTCTTAAATTTCTTTTATTTCTTGACTGCTTGTTTCTTCGTGAGCCTTTACAAGCGATTTTTAACAGAAACTACTCTTTTCTTAGCTTCAGAGAGCTCTCTCTTGAGCTACTGTTAGAACTACTTGCCTTTGACTGAAGCTGAGAGCGGCTTTGGCAGGGTTTTAATATGAAAACTACATTGACAGTCTTCACAGAGCATTGTGCAGACTTGTAAGAGTAATCTGTAATCATGTGTTCTAATGCTTCACAGTGAAAGCACAATCTCTTTTTCTTTCTTCTATTTAATTTCTTAAGATCTACTCATGTAGTGTGTTGTATTCTTTTGTCTTTCTTTCTAGCAGTTCGTGCAGGTGTGGACTCTCAGTTCATGACATTCTGCAATTCAGAAAAGGTCTGAGAAAGACTTTCTTAAGATCTTTTAAATGAAATATTTCAGCACTAACTCAGCTGACTCTTCTCAGACTTATTAAAGTTCTTTACACAGTCTGCAATTCTTTTCACTTGATTTTTAAATTCATTATAAGACTTCTTTTCATCTAGGCTTAAGAGATGCTTCTTTAGTTCTTGATTGAAGACTCTCTTTAAATAGCCTTTCTTGATTAGATCAGCTTATTTATGTTCATCTGTCTTTAGAAGCAGTTGTTTCAGCTCAGCTAAGAGTTCATCAAAGCTTCTCTTCTCTTGTCTCAGTCTATTCAGTTTGTTTAAGACTTTCTGCTTGTAGACTGTGTCAGTGAATGTTAACTTCAGAAGCTTAAGAAATTTCTTAATGATAAATCTATTAGTTTTAGAATATTGATTTATTTAAGAGTGAATTCTTGCTGATGCTTTGCTCTTCAGTCTTTTAAAAGCATATCATATCTAAGCTTGTTCATTTTCAATGGCCTGTTCATCAATCATAATCTTGGCTTTAAGGTTGCTGAGAAACTGTAGAAAATAAAAGAAATTATTGTTGTTATAGTGAACAAGGTCTGAAAGACTTGCTTTTGACTGTTTTGATTCAGTAGAGAGAGAAGTAGTGGTAACTTCAGTTGAGCCTGAAGTTTCAGTGATCATTTATTACTTTTTAAGTTTTTATTGTTGATTCTGTAGCTTCACTTGTTGAGCTATCAGTCTTTCCTTCATCTGAAGAAGCTCCGCGAGCTCTTCTCTAGTAAGATTGATGATCATTTCTTCATCCTGTGGTTCATGGCTGCTTGTGGCTAACACAAATTCATCTTCGCCTGATGAGATCTTAAAGATGATCATTGAGATTCTTGTTTTTACAAGTGCAGGGATTCCTTGCTACTCTGTCACTCTATGATTTACTTAAAGAATGAGTTTATAATGTCAGTATTCTTCTGAGCTTTTTTATAGGTGCAGGGGTTCCTTGCTACTCTGTCACACTGTTATTCTTTTCCTGATAATTGATCCATGGTGTCAGTGTCTTTCTGGGCTTTTCCGTGTCTTTCTTTGATAAGGAGTGAAAATGAAGCTTTTCTAATGTAAGGAGCAAGCAATTAGGTATAAAAGAACTATATTGTGTCTAAAATACAAGAAGGAAAGCTTAAGAAAGAAAAGAGAAAAGAAAAGAGAAAGTGCAAAGAGTGTGAAGAAAAGAGCTCTAAGTGCAAGCTGCAAGCGAGGGCTGGTCACTAGCATGAAAGCTATTAGTCTGTTTAAGCGGCTAGCCCGAGTTTATATAATCATATAGAGGTTCAACCTCTGACACATTGATGCAGCGGCTGTTAGAAGTTAAATAATTTAACAATTGTCATTATAAATGATTAAATGACATTATGTATTCAGTCTGAGTTGATGAAACACTTAATCTTATTATATGATCTTCTTCACTGCATAAGATAGAGTAAGAAGCTTAGATTCAGTGAAAGAAGTGATTACAGTTCTCTGTTTAAATGACTTTTAATCTATTAATTCTTCAAAGAGTAAGAACATCATTTCTTGTGTGCTTTAATGAGTGTTTAAGTCATCTGCATAGATCACATTAACATGTATAATAAAGTTTAAGATAGTAAAGTCAGGTTTTAAAGCACTATACTCAATTGTTAGATGTCTGGTTTAATTAACAAAAGCAATCACTTGATCTGTCATATCTAAGTGTTTTAGACCTGAATTTGTCATGAATCCAGCGAGGACGCTCGCTGCGAATGCAAGATCTGGTCTCATTTCAACAACAGAGTAGATTAATGATTTAATACAGCATTGATATGCATGAATTTTCTGTAGAAAAGCTTCATCATTGTATAAGAATTAATATATAAAGAATTTATTCTTTAATAAAGACATTCAATACTGTGTTTAACTTTCTAGATTGAATTTTGCAGCTATTTTAGTCATATAGCTGTCTTGACATAATCAGAGCTTTTTTTCATTGCGGTTTCATAAGATGCGAATTCCTAGAAACCAGTTTAAATCTCTCATATCTCTTAGATTGTATGTTGTGGTTAGTGATTGTTTAAATCGGTTAAATGCCTTGTGGTGATCTCTATGATATAGAATCACTATATCGTCCACATAGAAGAATAACATGAGGTTCTCACTAGTATAAAGACATGGCTCTTCATTAATAAGGTGTAGTTCAAGCTTCTTAAGTTAAGCTTTAAGTTTATTATTTCATAACAGAGAGGATTTAAGCAGTCTGTATAGAGCTCTTTTTAGTAGAAGATAGTGATCAAGACAGCCGTATTCTTGAGCTGACACAACATAGACTTGTTTATTCATTCATGTGTTTAGAAAAGCATTAATGACATTGAATTAATAAGCTTTAAAATCAAAGACTGCTGTCATGATCATTAGAACATGAAAGATTTTCATTGTTAAAGTAAAGAAGTAGATCTTCATTGCTTTGTTACTGACAAGATCTTCTTGTATAACAAGCTGTGTCTTGAATTTAGCTAGATAGCTGTTCATGTTGAATTTATAGATGTATATTCACATCAATGACAGAGTGCAGACTTCTGGTTCAGAAAATATTTCCATCTCTTGTCAGCATTGACACTGTTCTAGAGTCTTATATTCAATGTCTGCAACTGCACGTCATTCTTTAACAAAAGAATGTTTTACAGCCGCGGCCTATCTCTATAGATTTTTAACAATTCAGAAGAGTTTAATAATGTAGACTTGATCTGTATGCCATTCATGAATGCTGTATAAAATGTGATATATACTAAAGATTTTATACTTGTTATATAAGCTGAAGATTATTCTGTATTAGATTTTCTCACTTGCTTTTCTTGCACAATATTAAAAGGAGAGACATTTGCTTATTATCTCTCTACTAGAGACTTCAATCACTGGTTCTTGTAATGAATTCTTTAACAAGTTTAATAGTTGATTAGATGACTTGTCTATGACGGGTATTCCGCTCGTTGAAGAGCTCATGAATGAAGATTTCATGACTTGTGATGTGTGTGTAAGCTTGTCTTTCAGAAAGTCTTTTAGCGTGTAGTGTGATAAATGTGAATCGATATGCCGTGGCATGCTAGCCTCAGTATGCCGTGAAGATGTTGATTCAAGTGTTGAATCAGGTGTAAAAGACATGTTGTCCATTGATTTCAGAATGACTTGTTCTGTTATGAAGATTTTATGTTTGTCAAGATTCACTGTTCTCAACATCGGCCTGATTAATGACAATTAAACATCCTTCTTCTCATCTACACTTTTAATCAATCTAAGTAATGTAGAAATGATTCTGAGAATTAATAGTTCAAGTACATTCTTCTTAGACAAGTTCTGAGAATTAAAGAATGTATTCTCATTGAAAAGAACATCTCAAGACTCTGTAATCTCCTGGGATTGTAAAAGTCAGATTTAGAAAATGTTAGTAGAGATATATCTAATTAAAAATCTGATTTTAACTCTGGCGGTTAGTTTCATTGTTTTAGAAATTTTTTTATTTAATACATATGTCTTGCATTCGTATGCTTGCAGATGAGCTAGTTTCATACTCTTATTAATGTCTATATTCTTTTTCATGTATTCATAGAGAACTTAATTTAATGATTTTCATTCTAATGCTCTAATGAGTGTTCTATTTAATAAATAGACAACAATCTTTATTGTTTTAAATCATAGATTATGTAGAAATCTTACAGATATGTGTAGTGTTTGAGTCATTTTTGTAATCATATCTTCTGAGCGTTCTGCAGCTTCATTCTACTCAGATGTATAAAGTACTAAACACTCTAAAAGAATATCTTTCTCTTTTACTCACTGCATGAACAGCAAGAATAATGCTTTTTTATTATCAGTATAAATTCTTAAAATGTTAAGATTTAATTATTTTTTAATTATTAATACTGTGCTGTGTATGAAGTTGAACACATCAGATTTCTGTTTTAAACATTCTACTCTATGTAGATGTGTGTATAAATTGTATAGATGTGCAATATATTAAAGATTATTGTATACTTCTTTTACATGAATAATATCAAAGTGTAGAGTTTTGAATGAGTGATTTTTATAAGTCATAGATCTTTGAAAGATGATATTGTGCATCTTTGCTAATGCACATGTTTCACATTTCAATGTTTTCAGCCCGTTAATCTCAAAGCCCGCGATTTCGGCAGATATGTGTGTGAGGGCCTCTGGCCCGGCGTGTGCCAGGCGTCTATGTCATAGAGCTGCCGTGATGTTGATGAGTGACCGTGGTAATGCCGATCGTACGGCGAAAGTGGTATTATTCTTACTAGTAGGTAGAGGTTTATACTTCAGAACATATTTCTTGTAAACATAGATTAAGTTGAATTGTGCAACTCCATCTCGGTCGATTATAGTATGATTTAGTTTATTAATTCTTAATTCTTTCTTCTTAAAGAAAGAAGATGCTGCAAGATTTGTGTGAAAGCTGAGAACATATGTCATATTTAATAAAAGCATTCATCTCACTTTCTTTAATGATTGTACAGTTAATTACACCTGCTCTGTGTCTTAAATAACTATCTTTAAATCTTCTGCATATAGAAAGGATTCTTTATAAGATTTAAAGTTCTTAAAGCAACTGCAGTCATTGCATACATGCTTATTAGCTTCTGTATCATATATAAAGCTATCTTACAGAGAGTATTGATATTCACTGACATGTTTAACTGTAAAGATGATCATAATCAGAGCTGTATATTCATTGATTTCTTCATTCTTTGATAAGAAGTGTATAGTGACTACTGTCAGTGTCTTTTTTTCTTTAATAAAGACATTGTTAACAGATTTCTTTATTTACTTGTTTTTTAAGATCTTTTTAATCTTATTCTCTATTTTCTTTCAAGAAGTTCATTCAAATGAGTGTTCTTTAACATTTATAACTCAGCATTTAACATAGAGATGTAGATCTTCACACACACATTTATTTTGTTCTCTTAGTTTAATAAATTTCTTGCTAGAAGTTTCCGCTGTTTTCTTTATAGATTCTGTCTTCGTGGATTGATCTTAATATGTAGCGAATACTGCATTGTTTTTAAAGTATTCTGACTTGTTCTCTATAATGCAGATTCAGCAGTGTGATCAGAAATTGTCATGCCATGTGTTTAATATTCGATTAACGTTCGCTTATATCGCTTAGAATGGCGCTAATACTAGCGTCATGCACACAACGCTACGCACAGATGTATATATATAGAATCTCTGCCGCCTCGAGTATTCAGAAAGACAGTGATTAGCTACATATCATTGTACATATACCTAGCTCAACGATCATCTGCATATATCTATATTCATTATTCACTATTAGTTCTTTACATTGTCTATTCAACATTACATTCTTACAGTTTCTAATCACTTAAATCAATTGAGAGACAGTTCATTAAACTAATCAGCAATTATAATCTTTAAATAAAATCTAAGATTCTGAAGCATTTCTTATATGACAATACTCTTTATAACTACTGAAAACAAGAGCTTAGAGTGCTTTAAAACTGCATCTTTCACATTACAAGTAATAATAAATAATTCTTCAGAGTAGAATACACTTAATCCTGACTTAAAAGACATGATTCAAGCAGAAATCTGAGTATTAAAGAAAAAAATCAAGATTCTCAAGACAAAGCAGGACTTAATGAATCTATAAAAACAATATATCATTCTTTAACAACAGCTTAAAAACAATCTTGTTACAAATTAAAAAATCAACAACAACATAAAGCAAGAACTGCATTTAGTTTTTAAAAGAAATGCTACAAGTGATATTAATTTACTTAATTATAACACTTGTAACGCACTTGAAAACTGTGAAAAAATATCTACTGCTACTTTAAGCGCTTAAAACACTTACTCAGTGTTAACAATAAACACAATGTCAATCAATCATTCTTTTCTTAACTTAATTCTTTTATAACAAAACAAATTAAAAGACTCTGAAATGACTGAACACTCAATGTATAAAGAAGTAGAGAAATTCTGTACAAAAAGCATGAAAGAGCTTGAGAACTTTACAATCTTTGTCATAGTCTTTCACACTAATGACATGAAATACTTTAATAAAATAGATCATCAGAAAATTATTAAAGCTGTTACTCATTTTAATACTAAAACTTAAAAACACTGATATTAACACATGTGTAATATGTAAACATTACTCTTATAAAACTACTTTTTAAATTGAATGCAGAAACAAGTTACAGACTCTGACAAGACATTTTATAATTTAAATATGTAATATCTTAAAATAAAACAGTGCAAGATGCAAATAGTACATTAATTTATAACATAATTACAAGCAGTTGAAGAACATCTGCAACATTTCTATAAAGAATATTATTAAAAGACTCATTTATATACAAAAGTTCTATCTGAGATACATTGTGAATTTAATAAATATATAATAAAATTAAAAGATCTTGAATATAATGTAGTTTTTACAAGACTTGCTACTGTAGAAAACAATCTATTAAAGAGAAACAAGAAAATCAAAGAAAAGTTTAATTTTAATAACAATCACTTCTTTCACTGCAGTTTAGATAATAAAAACAACATTAATCATACAAACATCAATGATAAAAAGCATTTCTGAAATATCTTTAATTAAACTAGAAATCAAGAAGTCTAAAAATGATGTAACTTTTATTAAGATGTTATTAAGCACACTACTGCAAACTGCAAGACAAAAGCTTTTTAAAATAAGTTAAAGACTGTTATAAAAAATAATTAAAACAAGTCATTAAGATTGCAATGATTGTTTAAGAGCTTTACAGTCAATGTAAAAGCTCACTGTTCTTTATTATCTTTATTAAGATAAGAATTTTAAAAGAATTAAAGCAAGTGATAGTTCTCATGAATTTAAAAGCTAAAACCAACTTTGTTAGTGAGTTTTGAACTAAAGTGAACAATTTAAAAACAACACACCATGCTTTACACACTGTTAAGTTAATAGACAGACACATGATGCGCTTCTTTAAAGAGTACAATCTCATTATCAGCGTGATCAACAGTATAAAAACAACACTAAAAGTTAAACATTTCTTTCATGTCATTAAAATAGCTGACTATGACTTAGTCTTAGGCTTTTCTTGACTTAAAGCTAGTAATTCTCTTATAGATTAACATGATAAGAACTTCTCATTCTGCTTCAGAAGCTTAGAGAATAAATTTAATGTCATATTTATAAAGAACACTGTACAAGAACTTCTTACAGAAGTATAGACTAGAATTATTACAATGCTGCTAACTTCATTGTTTTCTTTACAACTGATTATAAAATCAATCACTGTCAACATGATCATATACACAGATATACTGATTAGACTATTAAACTATGTAACATCATTTATGCATCTCTTCTTAAAGAAAGCTGCTTTAAGCATAACAGTGTTAAAAGATACAGAACATTGCATTGATATTAAGTCTGACATAACTTCTCTCTTTATGTTTATTTATAATCTCTTTAAAACAAAGTTTTTTATACTTTAAAAGTACATAAACAGTGCATTAGCAAAGAGATGAATATAATTATTAAAAAGCTTTGTTAATATCTTAATTCTCTTTATATCTAAGAAAGACAGAGGTCTACAACTCTGTGTAGACTATAGAAGTTTAAATCACATTACACTTAAGAACTGATACTTTCTTTCTCTTGTTAGTAAACTACTTAACAGACTTTTAAAAGCTTAAGTTTTTATTAAATTTAATCTCTGTAATGTGTACTACTGCATATCAATAGCAGAACAAGATTATTAAAAGTCTGTCTTTCACACACGCTATGAATATTTTAAGTATGTTGTAATGTCTTTTAAGCTTGTAAACACGCTCACAATGTTTTAAGTCTACATTAACAATATCTTGTTTAATCTTCTTAATATATATTGTGTTGTCTATCTTGACAACATTCTAATATACTTAGACTCTATAAAAAAGTATAAGAAATATGTTTAATAGATGCTCAAACACTTGCAGCATGCAAAACTCTTTATAAAATACTTTAAGTGTAAGTTTACAATAAACAAAACTTTATTTCTTGATTTTATTATAGAATTTAAAAGCATTGAAATGAAGTAGAAAAGAATAGTCATAATTCTTAAATGATCTATTTCAATCACAGTCAAGAAGATTTAATTCTTTCTAGAATTCATGAATTTCTATCAACACTTCATTCACTTCTACTCTTACATTATCATGACTTTCTTTAATCTTATTAAGAATTGTAAAAAAGAAGAGAAAAAGCTGTTATTTATATAAAATGACAAGACAGAATATATTTTTAATAAGTTTAAAAGATGCTTTATCACTGCATCACTTCTTATACATTTTAATTCTATAAAATGTATATAAATTAAACTTAATGCATTCATCTATGCAGTAGCTGCTATCATCTTACAACTTTTAAATAACAGTTTATAACATTCTATAGTCTATTGATCTTGTAAACTTATCAACATAGAAACTTGTTATAATATTTATAACAAGAAACTTCTAGTTATTATTACAGCATTTAAGAACTGAAGACACTATTTAAAGAGAAGTAAATACCCGGTTCAAGTCTGATCAGACTATGTCAATCTACAGTACTTTATGACAATTAAAGCACTTAACAGATGTTAAGTTAAATGAGTGAAAGTGCTCTTTATATATGATTTTGTATTACTGCATTGTCTAGAGAACAAGAACTCTACAGACATACTTAATTACTGTGTTAATTACAATGACTCTTTTCATGATAAGATCATGTTATCTATTCTACAATAAAAAATCAGACATGAAGTTGAACTAGATTAAGACACAGATTTCTATAAATTATTAAAACTTATTATAAACTGTATACAGATGTATGATGACGAGCACAGCGCTTAATCATTAATCTCTTTTATTATTAAATGTGTAAATTCTTCTCTTAAATCACATATTATACAGCACTGTGATACAGACAAAGATACTTATAACTCTTTACATTATAACAACATAGAACATAGCTCTTCTAACTATGCTCATCAATAATACATGCTCTGATTAATAATTAATATAATCATCATTAAAGAATCAGCATACACAAAAATGCTTAAGTCTATTACTACACTGTTACAGCAAGCTTAAGATCTTAATTTTTTTATCATAGAAAGAAAAGTAAAGATAAAGATAAAAAATATTATTAACACTGATGACATTTTATAAATACTTGTAAAGAACAATGTTTTACAAGCAAACAGACAAGCATACATTTTACTACAATAAGCACTTATTAATAAAATAATTCACATTAATCACAATGATCTACAAAAAGATTATTTTAATATTAAACAGTTTATAAAGAGCATTCAGAACAAGTATTTTTAACATGAACTATTTAAAGATGTTACTCATCATGTATAAACATACAACATATGTCAACATACAAAATTAAAACATTATAAATAATATAATAAAATGAGTACAATCTTTATGTCTTTACAATCATTTGAAATAATTTTCATGAATTTTATAACTGAATTGTCTTTCTTAAACTTTTTACAACAGACACATGATGCTATTCTTATCATTGTGAATATTTATACAAAATTCTCTATATACATATTATACACAAAAGATGTTACAGTAAAAGAACTCACAGAAATCATGTACAGCAAGCTATACACAGTATTTAATATTTTATAAAATCATGTTTCAGATCAAGAAGTGCTATTTACAAGTTATTATTAATCTACTTTCTGCTACATGATAGGCGCATGCTACAAGCTTTTTACAATCTTTTATTCTCAGACTGATGATTAAACAAAACAACAAAATTAAACTCTGAAACACTATTTACACTGTTTTATTAATTATTATCAAGACAATTGAACTAGATGACTTTTACTAACATAATTTGTTTATAATACATTCTGTTATAGCTCTATCAACACAGTATCTGCAGAGACTCTTATAGAATATTAATCAAATCTTAAGATTAACATTAATAAATCATTGCATTCTGTCACTATTCAAGTTACTCATTGTGTACAACTTATAAAAAAATTACACAACAAGCTTAAAGAAAATCTTTAAAAGACATGACAAGTGCAAAAGACATACTATGATTTTAAATACAAATTAAAATGATTTAAAGTTAATGAATATGTTATTCTGAACACTAAGAATCTGTGCTTAATACACTCAGTGTGTAAATTGAATCATAAGTATGTTAGATCTTTTAAGATAATAGTAACTGTCAGACAGCAAGTGTACAAGCTTGAATTATTATTCTTATACAGAAGCATTCATTTAATTTTCTATGTTTCTTTTCTTAAATTATACAATTACAGAGATAATGCTTTATTAAAGCCTGAATCAGATCTAGTTGACAAAGAAGAACAGTTTCAATGTGAAGTCATACTTTAAAAACACAAACACAAAAACAAATCAGTAGAATATCTGGTTCATTAAGTCAGATAAGACTTAATAAAAGATACATAAGAACCAGAGAAACACATAGCAGACACAAAGACTTTTAAGATATTTTTAAAACAAGAAGCAAAGCAACAAGCAAATTAAAAACTTATTAAAAGACACAATAAGTACATAACTGACTGACTTAAGATGTAACAAGTGCATTACTGATTGATTTAAGACATGAAAAGCAACATTAGAAGACATATTTAATACTTAATACACTCTTTTTACATTGTACTACTTTTTTCTTACAGAGTTTTTATTTATGAGTAGTTTTAACAAGACAGAAAGCAAAGAATTCAGTTGTCATCTCTTTACAAGAAAGTTTATTCATTCAGTCTTAAAGAGCAACATTACATAAAACAAGAAGAAAATTAAGACTTTAAGAAACAGTTGAAGCCGCTCAGTTCGTCACACATACACACATGTACATCATTATCTTATCTTAACTATCTACTTAAGAAGAAGATCAAGAAACTTCTTCATCTTTAAAGAATCTTTTCTTACTTTCTTTACTATAAGTCATTGCTTGTACATTTTCTGAAGTTAAGCTAGATTTTCTTTCTAATGCAGCCTCTTACAAACTGCTCAGAAATTCTCTTTTCACTTTACACTCTTATCTTTAAACTCAACATTCTTCTTCTTCTTCATACTTAAAATACACTCTTTCTTCTCTTTCACACTCACTGTGTACTTTATTCTTAACTTTATACTTTTCATGCTCTTCATCTTTATTCTCTTACTTCTTATACTTTACTTCTTCTTCTTCTTTAAGAAGCTCTTTATAACTCTGTCTCTTACAGAAGACATTACAATTCTTATTATCTTCTTCATTCTTGTGGTCACTCTTGTTACTATTACTATAGTCACTTAATGCTTGATCACTTTAGCTGCTGTTATCTTGCATGCATGAGCATAAAGATGTGTCAGTTGAGATGCATTGAGCTCACTGATCAGAGCAATCAGCTCACAGCGCTCAAGTGAGCATACACATCTTACACAGGCCTTAAATTACACTGCATTATAAAGAAACATAAGACATTTAACACACTCTGACAGAGCTATCTATCACACTTATTAGTCTCAACATACAGAATAAACACACTACAAGCATGAATAAATGTTAATTTATCTGCTTACAGATATGATGATTCTGGTCACAAGAGCTGCAACGTCTTCTGGTCTTTAAGAACAACTCACAATAAAACTTTACATCTTTCATGTAGAGAAGACAGTGTTCACAAGGCGTATGCCTAGCCACACAGAATCGTCAGTATTTCTCAGAAAACGCCATGACGAATAGCCATAGCTAGCACACATTGCCACGGCGAATAGCCATAGCTAGCACGCATTGCCACGACCAATAGTCACGACTAGCACACGCCACATTGCCACGGTGAATAATCATAGCTAGCATGCATTGTCACAGCGAATAATCATAGCTAGCATGCATTGTCATGGCGAATAGTTACAGCTAACACGCGTCATCACGATCAATGCTTACAGACAATGTTCATGATAAATCATGAAGAAAGAATCATAAAAAAGAAGAGAATACTTATCTGAAATCAGGCATTTTAATTCTTAAGAGAACAGGCATGATAGTTTTTGAAGCCATCTAGAATGATGAGACACAGACAGTAGAAGAAATTAAAATTAATTTTGTTAATATAATTATGTATAAGATTAAATTGCTAGAGATTTGCTATGAACATGAAAGAAAGATGAAGACAAAGAAGCAGACAATTGTTTTTCATTGCAATAGTCTCATTATAGCAACGCTTTCAACATGATCTTAATGCTTTCAACATAATCTCAATGCTTTTAACACAATCTCAATGCTTTCAATGCAATCTTTTATATACAACACAATGTTGTTAATTACATAACACGACACACGCTGCATATTACTATATATCATGAACTCACAAAGCATGATATTCATCCCCAAAGACACAAGAATCTATTTCATTGATTGTATAGAACATCACGAACGATGTTTAATAAGA
>LGRN01000613.1:0-13611 GCA_001883825.1 Emergomyces pasteurianus Ep9510 | reverse complement strand
CACTGGATGACGGGCGACACTGGATGACGGGCGACACTATTATTATTATTATTATTATTATTATTATTATTATTATTATTATTATTATTATTATTATTATTATTATTATTATTATTTATTATTCATAGACTGTCCCAGCCGCCCTCAGGCAGCTATGCAGCGCACTACTACAAATACAGGTGTTTCCGCTCTTTCTCCCTGGAAATCAGGTCTCTATATAAGAATCGTCCTGCCGTGAAACAAGCTATTTTTATATAAAGATGCTGCTTTCCACCTGAGCTTCCTCCATCCATAGACTTTCTATCTGTTCTGTGTCTCTGCCTTATTAGGTCTTTCCTGACCCTCCTCAACTTCTGTCTACTGGTTTTACACTCGTGTGCTAGTTATAATGCCATTGACGAGCTACAGAGGATGCGTTTGATGTCCATGCATGGAGACTTGCCTGCTCACATTTGATGTCGTTCTTCTGCCCAGTTCCGGCATTCCAGGAGGATGTGTTGTACGGTTTGCGGTCCGTAGCCGCAGTGGCATTTATCGGTGTCGGCCTTATTGATGGCGTGGAGGTAAGCATGGAGGCCGATCTTGCCTGTTCGCATCTGTGTGATTGCTGAACTAATCGCTCTGTGTGTTCCCATGTGTGTGTCGAGAATCACTTTTCCGGGTCGAGCCCCAAGCTGGAAGAGATCTCTGCCATATTTTGCCTGGTCCCAGGACGCTTCTCATTCGCCCTTCATCGCCTGACGGATGGTGGATTTTGTGGTTGCCAATAGTGTCCATATCAAATGCGGTTCGGGTTGTTCAGTGTTCATGGCAGAGTCAGCAGCTCACTTTGTCAGTCTGTCTGCTTCTTTGTTTCTCGGCACTCCGACGTGTGCTGGAATCCAGTGAAACTGCACCTCCCATCCCAGGGCCCAGAGCCCGTCGAGCGCTCGTATGGCCTCAGTGAGGATATACTGGCTGGATGAGTGCTTGGGGTTTCGTATCGCTTGGACGGCAGCTTGGTTGTCAGTGAAGATGGCGCATTTGCTGGGAGTGGTGCCAGCTGCATGGGCATCAAGCACAATCTGCAGTGCCAGCACCAGGTCCCCGAGCTCTGCGGTGGTACACTGTGGATGTATTGGCCTTGCCCATGTACTGTGTCCTCCTCGTGCAGACGCCGTTGACCTGAAGCAGAGGTGCTACCGCGGCGGCCCCGACATGACCGTCGATGCCGCTTCCGTCCGTGTAGATGCGTGATGACGGGCGACACTGGATGACTGGAAGACTGGCCTGGAAGACGCTTGCCTATTTTAAAGCTTAAAACAGAATCTATTGAAAGTTGAATGTTTTAAATGTTGTCAAGGAGCTATCAGAAGAAGAGAATCACTGCACATCGAAGCGATTTTTAGGTCTGTCTCAGAAGATACCCCTGCGATCTAGACCATAGATCCGGCAGCTGCATCATGATGAGTGCAATAAAATTTAAACTGAATTACTTTTCAAAAGACTGCTTAGTAATTTTCTCTACTACATTATAATTTACAACAAACAAATTTTCATCTATTTACTCTTATTCTTGAATTTTCCTTGTTTAACCTCCCTCTCTTCTCTGGACTTCAGATATTTCGTGTAGTTCTCGCATGTTGTTCGTGATGAAGGAGGGTAATGTTTCTCCTGTTGCTGTAAGAGTGTGTCTTTTCAAGGCTGTACTGGATATGGCACTCACTATATCTTTGTCCAGTGGTGAAAAGTGGCTGCTTGAAGCATCAGACTTGTTAAAATTAATTGTAAAGTATCAATTATCTTCATGAATGAGAAGATAGACATCTTTGCAGTGACAGTCATTGAAGTAGCTACACAGCATACGTTGAAGTGTGTCTTTTCATTAATAACACATCTGCACGAGGCTACTGTGCACAGTTCATGCCTTCTTAACACGCTTTGAGTTTGATGATTGCATAATGTAGGATTTGATTTCAATGAAGATAAGAGGATCTGGGACTTGAGAGTTATCTCTTGACATTGTGAAAAGAGATCTTAATTTATAGCTACGAGCGAGTGTTGTCTAGAAATATGATGGCCTATCTTTATTGAGCCAAAAGTCGCTTTTGAAAAATGTACTTCTGTTAAATGTTATTTCAGGCGATCAGTCGTTTTGCTGCGGCGTTTGCATGCTTGGATCATGATTTGCGATTCAAAATCATGACCCACACCATGACTTGCTATGATAAGTCTTGTCTTAAGACCTCCTCAAAAAATGGCTTGCAATAAAACATGGCTTACAGAAATGCTCTGCTGTAATAAAGGCACTTGCAGATTTAAACATGTCTCAATTAGAGTTCATCACAAGCATGGGAGTACGAGTTGCCTCTGGAATGAAACAAGATAGTATCTGCAACTGTTGTCATCGGTATCAAAAGAATATATCATTTCATGTACGGCATTCAAAAGAGACAATCACTCTATCGGTCAGAACAGAAAGTGGAAAAACTTACAATATCAGTGAATTTCCTCAAACAATGAAGTGGTTTATACAATAACAAGAATTGAATGCCTCATTTGATACTTCTGATCATGATACTTCTGACAGACTGAAAAGAGCAAGCATTACAACGCCTAGTTCAGGAACTTGGCTCCTTTTTCTTTTAGTAGCATAACATGGTAAATAGAGGTTAATGAGGGTAATTACTACTTTCTGAATCGGTCGCAATATAGATCCACAGTGGACTCAGAGAATTTCTTAGAGTGTAAAATTCTCATACCTTTTGAATGACCAGGATGACCGCATTTAAGAGTAAAATGACTCATATGAGTGACTAGGCTACGCTTTCGATCGCGGGGTTAAAAAGCAGGCAATTTTGTGGTCACTGATGCTTGTTAAAAATATTCAAGAAGGCCCTGCGCCAAGCTGCGGTTTATATATTTTTCTTTATAGACCTGCATCCTTCGCTGAAATTCTACAAGTTTCTTTAGTCATGTACTGTAAACACCCTCCTTTCTCTCTGTGCTCTGTGGTCTCGTCTGCTCTGCCATCTTGTAGTTTCTACTCTTCATCTCTGTTCAACTATAGTACTTTATGAATCTTTTACTTTTGTACTTTAGATGGCCATCTGGTTCTTGTTGTTTCTTTCAAAGGGTCTTTTGTGTTTCCATACAGCATGGGTATTCTGTTAATTACATTTCAGGTGAGTTGACAATTTTTTATGACAGGTCACATCACTTATGTGCATTGTATAGGATAGAGAAAATGCAAAGAAATCCGACATGATAACAACACATTCAGAAGTGAGTCATCAATCTCTGACAATAGTTATATGATTACTAAAACAATATTTTTTTATTTTTTTATATACATAAATCTATGGTAGATATGACTGATGAACAGGTCATCTCACGCGTACGTGATACACTATGGCTTCTTAAGCAACTTGGAACAGCAGAAGCTGCAGAACTTTTGAACAGAGTAAAAGTCAGTGAATCAAATCCTTTCTCATTTATATTTCAGAGCCACAATGATTGAGGTTCTTAAACAAATGCTTGCTTTGATCAGGAGTTGTCAGTGCAACTGCCTTTGGCAACAAGCCTCAATAACAATCTTTTCTGGTTCATTGTCTTGTTAAGTGAGCCGCCTGTTGACACGATTAATCCTGCTTTATTAAGCATACCAGAAAGGGTTTGAAATGCCACGGTACCCGGGAATCCTTCACAATCAAATCACACACCCGCCAATTCTATTGCCATGATGCTAGAAGGGCCCTGTGGAGAACAAGCACCTCAAGATTGAGATACTGACTTTCCTTCAACTTCACTGGAAGTTTCTTCAAATAAAAATCTACAACGCCTGGGCAGTAGTGAACTAGTTATAGATCTTTCTACACTACTATCTGATTCTCCTTCGCCTGCTACACAGATCTCAAAGAGAAATAATCATTGTAGGTTGAGGTCAAGGCAATCTAAGATCATCAAGGTGACACTTGTCAATAAGAAAAAATCTTTGACAAAGTGTAGCCAGGTGGAGAAGCAGCCATGGTCTGTCAGACTTAAGAAATCAGATGTAATGATTAATACATCTCTAGCAAGAAATGCTCTTTGCAGGCTTTCTGATTCAGATCTTCAAAAGACTCTAGAAGCTGATGAAGAGCTTATCAGAGATGGCTTGTCTGACTACCAGGGCTCCTGCATATGACAGGAGAACGGCTTTTAGTCTGAGAATGCCCTCAGTCCTTCTATGTTGACAGATTCCTCAGCCGAGAAGAAGTTTTGTCACATCTTTCGCTATGTTAATACACTGGTAAACCAGAGTTCAGACCAAAAATTGCGGCTTCACATCTCACATGCCATATTATATCTTTCCTTTGAATCCCTGACGCAGAAAAAGTGAAGTGACGTACATTTTAGAAGACTAGAAAATCATGATCAGCATTGAGCTGCAACTCTCTCTGTTGATTACTTGCTAAGACACTTGTATTCAGACAAGTGAGACTTAATAGATGACCAGATGAAGCAGGCACTTCGGAGACAATTTCATGAGCAAAAAAGACAGGATAGTCGATGTTAGCGAGTGGCAGGCGTCATGGATCTTAGGGCTCTTCTTGTCTGTGGGGATACTCTGGCTAGGGTGATGTGAGTTGCTTATATCATCTGTTTTGATGTTCTCATACAAAAGGCTCACCCGCTCTGTACAGCAAAAATCACAGTAAATATCCTCTCTCAAAGCTTGATGCTGTTATCAACTATGTTGTTAACACTCATCCTGATGTGGTATGTCTTTATCATGAATTTGATGTCATGGCAAAACAGATTTTGCTGGGAGAAATCCTCATCGTCCGGCTCACAAGACAGATGATCAACGATAGAATCTGCCTAGCGGCTGTGACAAAGCTAATCTCTCAGCAAGCTGAAGAGAACTGACAGCAAATTGATCTCGTCTCTGTTTTTCAGAAACTTATCAAGAAGTTTGTCAGTGATTATGTATAGATTTCTACAAACAAGGTTGCAGGCGGCTTTATAGCATGTAATGATTTCAAAGGAGTCTAAGACTTTTAGATCTTTTTGCAATATCTCTATTTAGCTTTCAGCAGATGGTAATGGATCTTCTGTCTTTGTACGGGCCGTGCCTTTCCGCGGTTATAATAACACTTACTATAATGCTCGATCGCTTGTAACACTCGACAGAAGCAAGAGAAACTGCCTTTATGCCGGGAAACGTTAATTTAGCAAGAAATACCTTTTGTCTGCTGTTAAACATACTTTAATAACCCTTACAAACTAAAGTATTACAGTTAGTAGACGTATCAATCAAACTTCATAATAACCATTTTCCTCAAAACTACTCTTGAGGGTAGATCTGTAGATCTCCCTCTTCAGGGACTGCTGGCTTGGGGAGACTTCTGGCTTGGGGAAACTACTGGCTTAGGGACACTGCTGGCTTGGGGAAGCTACTGGCTTAGGGACACTGCTGGCTTGGGGAAGCTACTGGCTGAGGGAGACTGCTGGCTTGGGGAGACTTCTGGCTTGGGGAAACTGCTGGCTTGGGGAAACTACTGGCTTGGGAGACTGCTGGCTCTATTTTGTGTCTGATTTCTTATGAAGAATCGTGTCATGAATTAGATAGTATAGCTCTTACACTAATAAGACTATACCACTCTTCAGAAACTCTTCTCAATAAGTTTACAGGCTGGAGTCTGTTGACATAGCACTTTTTTCAAGTATAGTTCTCAGCAATCAAGTGTCGCCAGGTAGTAATGTAAAAGGTGAATACTTTCTCACAAGAAGATTCTTATAATTCTGCCATAGAAGCAGCTTTCTAAATTGGATGAAGATATGATAATAAAAATGGAGCTGAATTTGCTGGGATGAGGCCAGAGCCTGAGTCGCATGAGTTCTTCTGGTTCCTTCTGGTGAGAATAAATGAATCCACCAATCATCTCTGTCAAAGTCACGCCTTGGCGTCCTTGTGGCCTGGACCGCCAAGGAAGGACTAAATAAAGTAAACCAATCATGGTCATCTTTGTCACGCCTTGGCGTCCGTGACGGCCCGGACCAGAAGGTTGCAAAACCGTATCAATACCGTTCAAAAGAGAACTCGTGCTTCCGCCGAGGAAACATCAAGGATTCGTCAAAACAGTCCAAATAGTTATAGCAAAAGGCCTTGAAAGGGCTTTAAGGCTTTGTCAAGCTATTAGCCAGAGTGGAGATTGCCAGCAATTGATTCAGTAGTCGTACCCTGCAACAGGCCCGAGCGAGTGACGAATGTCGCGGACCCCTTCCAGAATTTGAGAGTCGAAAAGCTGCTGAACGCACCACTAGATTGACACGGTTGGAAGAGCCGGTCTCTGAATCAGGGCAGGGTATATCACATGGTCAATTAGAGTAGATCCTCTCTACGCATTAAAATCTCCTCAAACAAAGATTCCATGAGGACTCCTAAATAAACAACGAACATAGAAGGCCAAGCCGAAAAAGGGGCAGGCCAGACGGAGCGCCAAAGACCCCAGCGAGGCTTGGCTTGGCTTTGACTAAGCAATCAACATGCCTCTAACTCTTCCACCTCTTTCCACAACCCATGATTTTTCGCCATAAAGATTTCTATCTAGTAGCTCTTGATAACACCAGTGATAACCTGACGACATGTTCCGCAGGTTGCGCCAATGGGGGGAAGACATTTTGGGCAATACCGATGTCCACACAGAAGGGTCCTCCACCCTGATGGAATGGTATAACAGATATGACATTGCCATTGATGCTTCAGCTCACGGACTTCAGTCTCAAGCTCGCCGACCAGCCCGTTCTTTCTGATCATTTCTGCACGCAAATGCTGCGCTTCTTCTTCCAGCGCTTTTCTCTTCACATGCTCCGCCTTGAAAATGTCATGAATTCCTTGGTTCGCGGTTTCCTATCTCAATATCAGCAAAGAAAGAGCCCCACCATGAGCCACACGAAGAAGAGTCTTATCAAAACCGTGTCCAAGTTGGGTATTTTATGTTTTTTCGTTGGCTGCCACAGTTCGGAGGGCGCTGGGTCATCAAATAGAGACTCATACACCAAATAGCTGTAGTCTGTGCAGGGTCTCTTTCTTCGCGACTTTCGCGCTGGGGGCCGGTGTTCATCCATCTCCGCATCTGAACTGATGATGATAGTGTTATGAAGCCCGTCGCGAGGACTATCAGCTGACACCATGATTGAAAAATGGGTTTGCCTGGGAAATGCCGCTCACTAGGAACGGCTCGTGATGCAAGGAGGTGACTCCAGATGTGAGGCTGTAGGTAAACAAAGAAGAATGATGAAGAGCACCAGTGGAGGGAAATAGGTTCTTTTATGTTCACTCGGTCGCCTTTGGGTACACAAAGGCCTCTCGGCGGGTTTCAGTCTCAGGGCGTAGGATGGGAAGTGGAAAAGGAATTGAAAGAAAGATGGATCCAAGGCGGGAGAGGGCCCATATATATACCCAAGGCCGGGGAAGCAGTCACGCGAGCTCAGGCTGTGCTGTCTCATCTGTTGGGAGCCAATAAGCCTCCCCGAACATGTGCAGGGGAATAGCGTCGCAGAGTTTTCACTGACAGTCAACACCCCGAGACCCTAGAAAGAAGCCCTAGAACCGGATGCGCCCGAAGTGAGATGGGGAGAACAATCTTCATAGTCAGTGAAGGCTGTTTGTCCTTTCACTCTGCAGAGAATTCTATGACTAACTCCTCGCAGCCTGGTAACAAATCGCTCCGCGGTTGCCATGTATACCTCCATGCAACAAGGTACTCCAGAATTGTATCCGGGAATCCAATATCTTTTTGACCCAGCCACTTGAGGGACACTTTCCGCAGCCGTATCTGCCTTGACAAGCATATCAAGGCAGTCGCTGGAAAAACCACTCGGATCCGATCCAGAGGGGCGGTGGCATGCTGGTTGGTATTTCTCCGGCTCCCGCCGAGAGTTTGGCCCCTGTCATTCGACGAGATCTCCTCCAAAATCCTGTCGAAGGGATACTGTGGCGGACAGGATAGGGAAAAGGAAGTGTCGGTGAGACCTGGGTCTCTGTGCTGGACAATTGGGTGATGTGGAGAGAGGTGGGGAAGTTTTCTCATTTGAAGTGTTCACAGGGGTTGGATGGATGGGCTTTGGCGCTGTTGACGACGGTAATGGGTTGGAACTTGGTTGGGGTGCATGTACTATAGCCATGTATAGAAGCTTGTGTGGGCGTGCATTTTCTATGGATAACTAATATATATTCGTCGGGCGCATATAATTTTGAGCAGTAGGGCATGGTTCATTTAATTGGTATTTCTATGGGTATATGCTCTTGACACAGTGGAAGCAGAGATTGCAAACATACAGAGGGATAATGGGGGGATGGAACACAACCATGGGGACGTGGGGAGTATTTGTAGATGCAAGCGAGAGCCTAAGTGGCTACGGGTCGTCTGGGCTAACTGTGCTGTGAACATGGTAGGCGTGGCTCTGAAGCTTCATCTTGCTCTCGAGGACCACATCGCAGCGCGGGCATCTGATTGTGTCTCCAGGCTTGATGCGCTGGAGGTGTTTTCGTCCGAGATGCTTGGTCACCCCGCCATGGGTAGAGAATTTATCCAGACAGATGAAGCAGTAGAGTGGCCGATGGTCCTTCATCACGGCCCCCACTGCGATCTTCCTCTGGCTGGGAGGCAGAGGAATGTGCACCTCCACCCTGACTCTCTGAAGCGCCAGGACGGTAGATCTCTTGTCACGCGGGAGTTGGCAAGTATCTCTCTCCTCGAAGAGGCAGTATGCCGCAACCGTGTCGATCCTCTCAGTGTGTCAAAGCATCTCGTCTCGCAGCGTCTCGCAGAGCAGGGTGAGAAGCGTCGAGATCATTCGCTGCTGCAGGGGCGGGATATTTTCATTGATGCTTCGAGACTCATCAAATGTCTTTGAGATCTTGATCCCGGACAGCTGTCGCTTGATCTCGCGCAGGGGCTTCTCGAAGTCAAATTTTTCCTGTACATCACGTAGGAGTTTGTCTCTCGCCCGCTGGCGTGCGCCTGCCAGTTCACAGCTGATCTTCTTGTGGAGCTCGTACTTGACTGTCCTCTTGTGCTTCTTGAGAGGTCGCTCAAGGCGTCCGCTGAGCAGATCGCGTTTTCGGATGAGCTCCTGGATGTGGGGCTGCTGGTTGACCGACCTCGACTGGGCCGTGGTCAGTTCCTGCGGTCGGTGTGGATTGACGGAGCGGAGCATCCGGCACGCGGCGCGCATGATATGTTCCTGCGGGTCCAGACCCTGGACGATGGCGCGAACGTCCTTGTCCACCTTCCTGTGGAGATAGTATTTGAGGAACGTACGAGGGTCTGAGTGCTGGAAGATCAGGCTGCGAACAGCTTCGCTGACGTGCCCTGCAAAATAGAAGATGATGAGTGTCCAGAGATCGGAAGCCAAAGTCTTCTCCCTGATCGGGACTTACCGCTGTTATCTAACGCCTTGCCGGCACCATACCGCAGACTGTACGGTCGGACGATGTCGCGGAACGCAGATATCTCCCCGATCCGCCTGATCCAGGGTTTGATGGTGCCGTACGTCAGCGCGTCAGTGGCGGATATCTCGATCGCTTTCAGTGTCCGCTCAGACTTCCGGAACACTGGGACATCGTTCAGGGCCGGGTTGAGGTGGAGCTCGAGTTGGTAGGTATCTTCCGGTATCTTCAGGTCGACGAGTTGTCGTGCCGAAGTGAGAACCCTCTCGCCATCGAGAGGGGCGAATGCGTGATCGGCGAACAGCAGCCCAAGAAGGATGACGTGGAGACTGAGAACCAGAGACGGGTCGAAGATGATCTCCGGGACTATAAATGTGGTCCTAGATTCACAGGTGGGTGGTCAGTCACGGTTCGCCAGTACGGGTCGGAGCGGACGCGTCCACCTACTTCTTCTTCTCTCCAAGGAATGTTTTAGCGAATTCAACGGTAAACTTGATCAGGATGTTATTGAGCCCGCCGTCGGGGTCCTTCAGGAGGGTGATCTTGATGTGTCGGTAGCACAGATTCAGCAACGCCTGCAATCGATTGACCAAGAACCCAACCAGCTGAAAGAACAGGCAGAGCAGGATCCGTTGCCGGCCGTGACCGAACTTCTTCTTGGTGGTGGTGACGGTCGTCTCGACGACCTTGACGAGGTCGTTCAGATAGACAACCGACTTCTTTCGACGCCCCTTCTTGAGGCGGTACAGCCGCGCCAGTTTTGGAATCACCTTGAACGCAAGCAGGGCCCAGGTCAGTATCGTGAAACGATTCAATCATCGGACGAGAGTCCAGGTGCTGAGGAGAATACGGGAAGGGGCAGTTGTATACATTTTTAATCACCCTCAGCGATATCTCTTGGTCGATCTTCTCTTTCATCTCCCTCTCGTAGACCAGACGGAAGATCTTCCAGTACGTCTCCAGGGAGCTCTGGTATTTGAGCCTCTGGCATCGTCTTCCACCCTTGTCGTGACGTTGATTCAGCACCCAGCTGAAGAAAGTGTATAACTTCTTTACGTTCATCCGCTGATACGTCTTCTTGAGGTTCAGCTTGACGCAGGCGCAGAATCTGTGCAGCATATAAGAAACTAGAAAGATATTGCGACCAGCACGGGGCGAGGAGAGTCCAGACACTTACTTGAATCATTCCTGTTCGATGCGGTCGAGCAGCTTCCGAGAGTTAGGCGCGTATTCATCGTATTGGAGTAGGGATCCGTCTGGGTCGGTCATCATATCCATATAATACTCGGGAAGGTGCTCGTCGCCCGCCAGCAGGCCAGTCAGATCGCTGGCGTCATTCTTGCCGTCTTCCCCGTAATCAGCTGGGTCTGTCAGGTCGGTCTCTCCGCTGGAATCGGAGGCCGTGCCATCGCTATCATCATCATCACCATCACCATCGTCCTCGTCCACGTCCACGTCCATCGTGTCTTCCCCGCTGTCGCTGTCGACGGGTGATGGTACGCGGCGTCGACGAGCCATTCTTCGTCCCGCACAGGACCAGAGGAAGGAACGGGAAGGGATAGGGATGGAGGGGCCAGCGATGGATGGTTGAAGGAACAGAGAGCTCGTTGGTTGTGATGGGAGGGATATAAGGGTGGGCAAGCGCGACTTGGTAGCTTGAGGAGCGGCGAGGGGTGGATGGGCGGAGAAAATTCGATGGGAAGGGAAGCTGGAGTTGCGAGGGTGACCAGATCACCCGCTGGAGAGAAGGGAGCCATGACTTTATAGTTAGCTCCGAGAGGGCCATATCTGGCCGGCGGTCCCAAGGCGAAGGGTGAGCGATGTTTGAAAAAGGAGGACGCAAGCGCCCATTCCATGAGCGGGTGAGGATCCATTTTCAGTACCTGAACCCTGGGGCGTGGAATTGAGCTTGCAGCGCGCAGGACGGCGTCCACTGTGCGTGGAGCGTGGCAGTATTAGACAATCGCCGGCCTAAAGCAGCCGTCGAGCTAGTCGACATCCGGCCTTCGGCTCACCGTTTGAACGTTTAATAAAGTTAAATAATCTATACTTGTGTAAAAAGTTTAATGTATCTTATCATGCTCTGAATGCATTATATCTTCTATATCTTATAAGTTAAATACTTTTCTTTTGTCAGTGTTGTTTAAATACATTTAACATTCTTCTATCTTACAGTTATAAAAGATTTTATAATATAAGTGATTAGAATTGATTTGTTGTCATTCAATGTTGTTCTGTTGCTGTTATAAATGATATTTACAGTTACACTTAAATATTTTATATTATCAATGTTATAAATGATTCTTCTTTTTTATATTCTCATTTATTTTCTTAACATGATATTTACATTTTAAGTAAAGTAGCTTGAATGTCTTGTTCTTTATTCTTATCTATTAATAAATGTTCTTACATAGTTTTTATGTTTTTTATTTATAATTTGTTTAAAATCTATTATATATCTGTTGCGCTGTCTTGCTGTACATTTCTTGTTCTTTTTATATTTATTTCATGTATTGCTGTCTATCTTCTTACATAGTGTGTTGTTTTTAATTTTATAGATGTTAAATAGAATTGTTCTATGTTTAAATACTTGATTTTAACTTTTAATAAGTATTAAAGAATCTGTTTTCTTCTTTTATAACAATTTCTCATTTCTCTTTATCATCATTTAACTGCATTATAATTTTTAAATACTTAATTTCTTAATATTCTTTCTAGTCTGCTCTCAGCTTTTAATTATATTATAACTTTTTTTACAGACATTTCTTCATCTGATGATCTAGTTTTTTATAATTAAAACATAAATTTTTCTTTTAACATCTTTGCTTCTTATTGTCTTAAACAGTAGTGTCAAGTTTTATAGATCATGATTTATAAACATTATTCTTCTTTTTAAATCTCTTGACTTATTCATTGTACTGTCTTTTTTTTTTAAATCATTGTTTATAAAGCTGATTGTCAATTCTGACTGTTACTTTTATTATTTCAGACAGTGTTATTGATCTTCTTTTTAATCATGTAATTTTGTCTTTAATCTTATTTTTTAATTCTTAATAATAACTTGCTGTTAAAGTCTTATCATCTCAGTCTAGATATAAGATAATCTATTAAAAAGTAAATGCATAGCTAGTTACTAATTTTATTTATTATAAATTATAAACTTTTTATACTGCTGTCTGCTTTTTATCTATTTCTTTAAAGATCATTTTAATCTTCTAAACAAAAGTATTATAGTTTTTAAATACTATGTTTATTTTATCATCTCAATCATCTGCTGAGTTATAAAATCACAATCTTATTCTGAGCTTAAATTAATTAAAGACTGTTCTGATCAGAAAGATTGATGCTGTTAAAACTTTATTATGTTCTTTTTATAACTTGTCTGAGTTGACTGTAAGATAGACATTTATTTATGTCAGAAATGCTCTTATTTTCTCTTGTTCTTTAGAGAATGAAGTAAATAAGTTTATTTTTAATAATCTTGCATTGTGTTTCTCAAGCTGCTTGCATCTTGTCACTAGATTTTCATTAATCTTTAGAATGACTTAAATGTCAGACTTAAGATCTTCAGTCACTGATTCTGCTTTTGATGTCATAGCTTCTTTTTCTCTTTAGCTTTTCTTAAGTTTTCTTTAAAAGATATCTCATCTGCAATTGATTGTACATGATAATAAACATTGTTCATGTACAGATGTCTTAATTAATAATATATATTTCTTCAAGCTAGGGTTCTCTGTATTCTTGAATTAGAAACAATCAATGTTAATCACAGAGCCTTTTAATAGCAAGTGTTCACAGACAACTGATCAAGAATCAGTTCAATTGTCATGTTTTATACTGTTTAATGACTAAAGAAAGCTGTAAATGTCATTATCTAGGCTTGCTCAATGATTTAGAGTAAGAATAGCTTCAATGTTAAGATAGATACAGAGTAAAGTATAGTTCAATGTGTAATCATACTATGTGTGTAGTATAACAGAGTATACTAGTAATCAAGACTAAAGTTATATAAAGAATGAAGAGAATCAATATACAATTGATTGTTGTAATAGCGCACGAACGGAACTAACCTAATTCGGGCATGCGGAGCCGGACCATGGCATAGGCACATATGGAATGCCGCCGTCATGTACTAACTCACATTCACTCGAGAAGCCAACCTGGCATTGTATCTATAATTATCTATGTTAGCA
>LGRN01000612.1:0-13664 GCA_001883825.1 Emergomyces pasteurianus Ep9510 | reverse complement strand
AAAAAAAAAAGGGAAAGAAACATTCAATCGAAACTAACAATTTTGCTTTGCGTCACAATAGGTAACGCTGGCCGCTCTTTTCGTGTAAAAGCAACACGACTGGAACCAATTTCTGTCTCCGCCCACCTGTCCATGAACTTTTTATGACCCGATAATGAAACAATTTCCAGAATATAAAAAATAGAGTTGATACGATATTTCTCCCCTCGGAACCTATGCTTTCTGTCTGCCCTGCAAAGGAAGAGAAGAAGAAAGTTGTATTCCGTCTTTCACTCTCTCGAACGCCTGGGTGCGGCCGATTCATTCCATACATCCCACAGCGTAGCGAAAGTCGCAGTCCATCATTGCCTAATCTACCAACAATCAACACAAAAGGGACCATCTTTTTGCCTGCTCTTCTTTTTCCTTTTTTCTTTTTCTTTTCTATTTTTTTTTTCTTTTATTTTTTTTTTTTTTTTTTGCCATTTTCATTCTGAATCTATATTAGCGCTGGTGTCTACTGGGGCCTAATCCTTTTTTTCCTCGACATTTTTGTCGTATTTATATTTATTTTTATCCCAGCTCTTTTTCTTTTTTTGCTTTTTTTGCTTTTGGCTTTATATTTTTCCTCAATTACCCCCATGTTTATCAATCCTCACTTCGACATATTTTCACCCCTGCCTTTCTCCCGCGGAGTCGAATGCGTCCAAGTAGTATCCGCCCCTGACTATTTAATGTCTTTTTAAAATTAAAAAAATCTCTCTTTCAGATATTCAACTTTACCTCCAACCCTTCATTTCTATTCGATCGGCGTGCTGCCCCTGTCCAAACTCCTCATCTCCCACCTATTTTTCTTTCCGCCCACTAATATCTCTCCTATGCCCATCCATTCCAGCGGCGCACATGATTGCCAATTGTTTTGATATATATATTTCCCAGCGAGATTAGTGTTGGTATGGTAATAATGCTGGTGGGGAAGAGGATGCACATAACGTACATCGCGTACTTTATACACCTTTCCCCCCCCCACTTTGTTTTTTATTCGTTCCTTGTCATTTTCACGGTCAATGATTCCAATTCATGACCCATCCCATACATTCATACTTACATGCATAATATACCCATGTATATATATACCCCTCATGTACTGTATTGTATTGTGCTGTATCACACCGCTTGGCTTGTATATATATATTATAACCCCGGTTTTTTTTTTTTTCAATATGACTTTTGAACTCAAAAAGTGTACATCGTCGCGGAGATATTTTTTGCTCTTAGGTATTTAGGACGCCAGCTGTCGCCGCTGGGCCCATTGCGATTCTCGGGAGTTGGATTTGGATTTGGGTTTAAGAGTACTGGAATGGAAACGTCACTCCCTGCCAAACGCAGCACGAGCTGCTGCTGCTGATGATGTGACAATTGATGCGCCATTATGAGCTATTAAATTTTATCCATTATAAGACCCAAATTAAAGGGGAGAAGTATATGTATGGTCAAAAATATCACGCAAAAGCAAAATATCTGAAACGACTATGGGGCGTGTATATATATATATATATATATATAGAGTTGGAAATGGAGGAAGAGAAACACCAAAAGAAGACTCCAGGTAATTATTAGTAACCGAATAAACCCTCGCACAACCTCCGGGGCGATACCGGTATGTAGCCGTGTAAGCTGGACAGCCCAAATAAAATATAGGAGAGTCAGGAATATTTCCGAATCACCAGAAAAAGGGAAATAAAAACCACCCTCAAAGTTTCCTCCCAAGCTTCTGCTCCACCGCGGCTTTCAACTCCTGTCCAGAGGGCATAGTGGCAACACTTCCTCTCCTCTTCCGCAAGTCAATCTCCCGCTTGATTTCATTGACAGCATCTTCGATGTCCTGTCCAGGATTCGGCGGCAGGCCCAACACCGGCTGCTCGCTAGGTTCCCGAGCACCAGCGGCCGGTCTTGATGAAGGCGCGGGACCACCCCGAGCCTTCAGCCGCTTGGCCAGATACCCCTTCGCGGGGCTGGAGAAGAAAGCCTGCGACGCGATTATGCCCACGATGCCGTAGTAGTAGACACTTGACCAGACATGAATGCTTCGCTTAAAGTGGAGGATTACGAATGGTGCCGCGATGAATGATAGGGAGAGTTGGGTTGTTAGCCAGCTTAGGATATCGTAGAAGCGTTTGTATTGGGTTGGAGAGGAGCCGTCTGGGGTCAGGAAGAAAGGGCGGACGTTGCGGCGGAAGTCTAAAGCGCTGTTGTATTAGATTTTGTAGCAATGCAAAGGAGGGGGGTCAAGTACAAGAAACAAAATGGGGGGGCGGAATGGGGGCCATACTTTTTGAAGTGGTTTGGATGAAGGCGCCCAGGACGAAGGTAAAATAGTATCCTGGGTGGAAACCATGCCAAAATGCGCTTGTTACGAACGTTGCAAGGCTGGCTCTGAATCCTGGCTTTTTGCCCTTTGGCGTCACTCTCAGATACATGTAGTTTTTCAGCCAGCGGTTGGTATTTTTATTCCAGTTACTGAGGTAAGCGTGTGGACTTTGCGCCGTTTCCAGCCCCCTGGGATTCACGTTTTCCAATCGATTCCACGACACTTTGCCAGTATTGGCATCGAAGCCATTGTAACCCATACCAGAGAGTATGCAAGCTCCCTCAGTCAACGACCATACTCCGTAGTATTTGAGCCTGGAAGTAAACCCAAGCATGTGAAGTGTCCATATCCGTCTCAGAAGTCCGTATTTCAAATAATCATCGCCAAGGATAAAGTCGACAGTATATAAACCTCCAAATTGGAGGAAACCGAATATCCAAAATAAACCCATTGCTGCCTTGAGCATGGCAGGCCTACCGCTTCTCGGAATCTTACGCTTTTTACGAGTTGGAGGCTTCTTCGCTGGGTCTACACCTGGGGGTGCATCAAACATGGTAGTTTCGATCCATTTTCGATATTCCACATAGTCGAAAGCCGGTCCAGCGAACAGAGACGGGAAAAAGAGGACGTAGCCTGCGTAATCAAGAAGACTAGGGAATTTAGTAATAGCTGCGTATTTTTGGGATTCTGACAGCTGCTCCTGCGGTAATCGACCGTCATGCACGTTCCAGCAAAAGGCCGTCAATTTCATTACCAGCACCATCTGAGCTCCCGTGATATCTACCGTTGACGGGCTGTTGGCAAGTTGTCTGGTTATATGATTTATCGACATATGGCCCATGAGGAACACAAACGCTATCCATGGCATCAAGGAGCCGTCGACATAATAAGCTATGGCATATGCCCCTGCGGAACTATAAAGCAACGTCCGCAATCCATCCCACAGATCGAAGATTCCAACCAGGTAGAATATTGAAACTCCAACAATAAACGCATTCTTCTGCCACGGTTTCGAGTCCGGGAGCCTTTTCAAGACGCCCGAAAGAGGGTATGAGAGGAGGAACGCGGTGATCAACTTTACTGTTGTGGGATGATATCAGTGGGTGTCGTGCAAAAAGCCTATGCGAACAGGGCCGTGGGGGAGGCGGAGGACGTACGCTCGTCAATGGAAGCGCCCGTTGCATCCGAAATGGGAGCAAAAGCTGCGAGGTCACATTTATTAGCATTGGACAGTATGACAAGGCTCTGGCAGATGCTTACGCGCGTTGATATATGGCAGCATGTGTGTGAGTTTGCTATGGGGACGAGGCCGCCAGCCTCGATTTATTTAGCTAAATAACTATATAAACTGCGAGGATCGGAGCAGTAAAATCAACGTAGCACGCAAAGGGACACAGAGAATTTTGAAACTGCGCTGTTCATATTCAAGGCTCAGTTTGTCTCCTCCTCTATATATCGGGAGGATGCTGCTGCCCGGAAGATCTGAGGTGTGGAATTGTATTTGGTCACGACACTGCTTGAAAGCTTTAACAGCCGTGGAATACTCCGTATGTGGAGCTCTTAGACCGTATCAACCGAGAGACTCCCCTGGCTTTGAGTTGAGCCTTGCTGGAGCAGTTCAGCGGTATGGAGTACTAATTGCCAAGTATTTCTACACGCTAATAGTGTGTTGAAATACCTGTCAACCAAGTAGTCTGTACTATTCTGTAGAACTCTACTCCAGGCAAGCTGTCGTCATTTTCATTCAGAAACGAGCTTGTTAATTAATAAAATCATCAAATGATCCAGTTATCTTTCTTCGGATGTATACAGTTTTTTAGAATTTGTTGAATACCTGCTTCATTTCCTGGTTTACGTTACACCTACTATTATTACAACACCAATCTTAAGTGCCTTGTTCATCTTCAACCTTGAGCAAAATGCCCAGCATCCCAATTATGCTTCCGTCTCACACATATGGTGTAGTGTGATACGAAGGTGCACGGTCGACACAGACCACATTACCACCCAGTAAATATCAAGCACATACAGATTCAAAATCGAGAACCGCAACACCAACAAAAGGACAATTGCGGCTTACTCCGTACGGAGTACTCCGTACATTTGAGTCTTATCGGTGGACATCAGCCAGCCCCATAGTTGAGAAGTGTGAGACTTAACCGCTAGGCCAAAAAGGACGCCCTTAGAGACTAAGGGTTTCTCGGTTGATACAACAGCGGTTTGACGGTCTCATAAGAAGGCTCGACGACAATCTGATAGGTTATTCTGTCCTTGGTTCGGTTGTTCCATTGCAGTTGGGCTGCAGGAATGCATCATCTTTGTTGAGAAAGTTACGTGCTTAAGCGTGAACACTGCTCTTATATAATGGCATACTCTGCTCTGGCAACTCTGTGTGAAAGATCAGGGCCATCATATTACAAGCAGTACGTTACACGGATGATTGTCACATTCGATGGAATCGCAGCGGTTGACAATCAAAAACCACCCACGTTGGTGATAGTGTGGCTCGATCCGGCTCAGCCTCCTCCACAACTTCTCGACCCTAAACGGCTTCGCAGTACATACGGAGTAGAATGGGCCCTTATGCGCGTCCAATCACACCATGGGGGTGGGTTGGTCAGCGGAGGCACGATTACGCAGTAATCGGTATGCCCGGAGTTCGGATTACATAGATGTGCTTTATTAACTTACCCCCAGTGATTACCAATGTTCCTTTGAGAGACGGCCTGTCCGCCCAACATACCCAAGATTGTGCTCCATCACATCCCCGTTGTATTATGATTTTGATTTTTGGTGCGCTACTGCTTGCAACGGCTTTCAATTTTTTGTCTTGGTATCAAGTCGGGCTGATCAAAACCAGTTGGTTTGGTTCGAAATCAACTTCTGGGAGACCGTTTCCCCTTTATCAGAAGTCCACGAGCGGTTGGGAACAAGAGGGGCCGTCCGTATTGGATCGATGTTGATGTATGTACCGTGCGCACAAGGGCAGCCATGAAACGCTCGAAACATGACCTTCTCTAGAGACTTCACCGCTCGTTCTCTCGTGGCACAGGGGTTCCTGTCATCGTCCTTACACCACCAGCCACCTGCTCCAGTCTCTGAGACAATCAGTGTTCGGTTCTCATGATTCGATACAATCACTATTCCGATACTCCATTTTCAGATTTCACACTTCCAAAGCGTGGATAACGTTCTATGCCAAAATACGATCCAGAATGGTTTACTATCATTCCGAATATCCTTTCAGCAAAATATGGACAACGATCATGTTGTACTTGGAAATCATAAAAACCCCAAGGTTGACATCTATGAGCCGTGTACATAGTCTCATTTCTGGAAAATTCCACTTCCTATAATGTGCACCCCATTGAGGCCTCAAGAAGGCTTATATCCCCGAATATATTTTCTGTCAATATATATGGACCACCCAAGCCCGCCACCCCCACCAGTAGAACTGATGTAGATCAGTTTTGCAACAGTCTTCATTCTCGAAGGAATTTTATACGGAAAGGGGAACTTTCTCCCCTGATGTTGCAATGCAGTATCAGGTCGAACACCACCCAGCCGACTGGAAAAATCTCATTAGCACAATGTGAATTGCGGTTTGCATATGGTGCACATCTGCCTCCGATTTTCAGGTCACTGAGGGTTGACGACGGATCAAATATATTCACATACTCCAGATCCCAAGATGTTATTCTTCCCACTTCAGGCAATATAGCATATGGGGCAGCGCTGGCGCAACCACTGCTTTAACCTTAAGATCACAAGAATATGACTGCTGTTTTGAGGTTTTCAAACTCCAATATATAATTTCTCCTATGGAAGGTCCAACATGCATCGATAGCAGAAGCCACCGCAATTCGATAGCTCATAGCTATATCTCAGCCCAAGCAAGGCAAGAAGTATAGTTTTTCTTTCAAACCCACATTTCTTACAGCTTGGAATTGGCGCACGACGGAGTCGCAAAATACGATACATCTGTCACAGGATCTGCGTTATTCCGATGGCTTTTATTGGACTTCCGATTCTGCGCAACTGCACATCCCGGGGAACCTTCTTCTCGCCTAGAGCTCATTAAACAACCGTATGAATTCTTCTCTATCTGTTCGCCCTGTGAGCTGTAGGAACTATGACTCTTGCGTTCATCTATTCACACGGACGAAGATGATCCGAAACGTTTGATCGGTACAGTCTCCCCCGGTTATATGCGACTGATTTTGCTGACTGGGTGAATGATTCGTCAGGCTTTCCTGTTGCGCAGAGGACTACGAAAATGTGATGGCGCTCCAAAGAGATCTATCAGGATTCATTTGACGACGCAAGAACATTATTTATACCCGGTCATGTAGCGTTAGTTTAAGGATAGTACAGAAGCACCGGATGTTCTATATGCGAACTTTCGGCGTCTATCTAGTTTTGCAGTTTGATCAGGGACACAGTCTTTGAATTGCGGAAGGTGCAGTGTTTCGGATGCTTGGAGCTTTACAGACTCTGATATTTCTCTTATCATCCATATTCCAGCATACTGAACAATTGTAAGAAGATATTCCAATCTCATCTCTCAGTTTTGTTTCGAGCAGCATCGAAGAGCCCCTGTTCCTTTACCCCTCAGTCTGCAAATGTGTGGACTATTCAAGGTCCTTGGATCGAAGGGTTACACGAACTCGGCAGTTGAAATATAGCATTTACATATCAATGCAACATTGTTCAAGGGCGCATCGTGCCCTCTTTCCCAGCGGCCTTTTGATAGTTGCTATTCTAATAAGCAAGTATTTGGTATACCCAGGTTATCAATTTTTCCATACTCCTTTCCTTCTTTTTTTATTCGTTTTGTCACAATCCCAGTGTCGGAATGTTCTTTTGGGACATTTTAAAAATCCATAAACAGCTTATCCTTTTGTCATCCAGCATCTACGTGAAAATTCCAAAAATCTACACACCGATTAGGGACCCTCCGAATCCCGCCTAATCCAATTATCAGCTCCAAATATGGGACTTAAAGGCAGCCATACCAAAAGCAAGAAAATTGTTCCAAATAGCCAGCTGTACAACTTTCACTGTCTCTTCCCCAGGCGTCATCCATATGACTCTGACCAAAGATTTTATATGGGACGTCTATCTCACCCTCTCAAACCTGAGACCCAAGTCACGGGATGGGTAACTGCTAGGATATCCAGAGGCTAACAGAAAACAGACAGAAAATTGACCTCGCAAGCGGGCTGGAAAATGGCTCATGCGAGAATTGCACCCCATGTCTCCCCAACCATCCACTCACCAATAAATAGCCATTGCTTTTGCCATACGCGGAAATCATTCGACGAGAAATGAACATGAACCACAACACGCCCTGCTTTGTTTATCTATTATATAACGGTATCGCTCCTCCACCATTGTCATCAGGCAAATGCCTCAGAAAACCCCCTTACAAAGATAGTTGGAAATGGGGTGTGCCTTACATGTGTGAAAGAAACAGACTGACTGCATGGGGAGATCCCGAGGCCACCACCTCAGCTTTCCCTGCCCCTTTAACCCTTATCCTCACCCTTTTTTTTTTTTTTTTTCTAAATCCCGAGGGCCAACACCACCACCACCCACCACCCCCACCCCAGCAAACTTTCATGACGTGACTCGCATAAAGGCTGAAAAAACCCAAAAGAAAAGGCAGGATTTAAAAACCAAGAGAAGACAACGCCAGGGTTTGGGTGGCTTTTTTTGCTAACACTCCTCACATGGGTGAGCAGGGCATTCCAACCACGACAGCCAACCGGGAATTGAGACATCGTGAACAGGGAGAGGCGCCATCCATATTTGATTAAAGTGTTGTCACATGACATGACATGGCATGCCATCCAGGATCCATCCTAGTTATTATATCTACATCCATAGCAGTGAACAAAAGCTCTTCAGAGCAAACCCCGGGAGGGACAAAAGGAGAATCGGGCAAACTTTGGCCTCTTGTTTGATTCAATTTTTATCTTCCGTTTTAACTCTATCTTCTTTTATGATAACTTGCTATCTTTTTTTTGTCTCTGTTCTTTTTCTAAATCAGATATTTCTAGCGGTGTAGAATATAAAATCCGTTCTTGGTTGATACGTACTAATTGATTTTGAGAAATGCGGATTTTGCTTTGAGGGTGCGGAGGTAAGTTGGGGCAAAGATGAAGGAAACTGGAAGATGGAATTGGGCAAGGAATTGGCAAAAAATGTCTGGGGCGGGAGATTGAAGTTTATTTTGAAGGGCTGCACAATGTATCATGCAACCCTAGCGAGGGAGGGGCAGAGTTCCTCCAGCGGGTGAAGCAAGGATAAAAGCGCGAAGGTAGGAATATTGTTCTGATGGATAATATGAGTGTATTTTGCTTCTTAGACCGTCGCCAGGGGGTCCGACCCTCCCGGGAACAATATCTCTCTTCTCCTTCCCTGCTGGGTGTGGCCTTGTGTGTTTGCATTTCGTATACGGAGTACTGAGTGAAGAAAGAGACTCCAAATTCATTGACAGGCGCTCAGAAGCCCTTAGTTATGATTTGCTTCGTATGCAAATGAGCGTTTCAAAGGCTGTCATTTGCATTCGCTAACACCCATTCCACCGTTCGAAGCCAGAGTGATATTGGGAAAGGGCTCGCTCTCTATATTCCCAGCAGGTGGATTCCCTGTCTCTTCATAGAACGAAAGAGAACCCGGTTCTTTAGGTGTTCTTGATTGCCTTTGCTACCCTGCCCCGGGGGTTTCCGGAAATTTTCTCAGGTCCAGGGAAGAGCCTGTGGCCACATCATGCAGGGGTCGTTTTGCAAATGCGATAAGGAAATTAAAATGATTGACAACAGCCGCCCTGAAATATTGAAAATAACGCAGGGAGCCAGGCCCCTTGAGCAGCCAACTAGAAAGCTTGAGGTAAAGCATTCTATTCGGGCAAGCATAATAATTAGGCCACAAAGCCCAAAGCCGAATTTCAGGCATTTTAAAAAAATTTAAAAAAAAAAGGCGAGAAAAAGGGCAAGGGTGCAAGTAATTGTCAACGTCAACCATAGTCCGTGCTGAAGCCCGCGATAGTCAGGAGAATTATGACATTATTCTCTAGTTTAGTAAGACGGGTGGGAACCTCGGCAAACATTTCATCATAATGAGCGCGATATATCTGCCTGCTCCGTCCCACTATTGGGACGCTTGAGGGGCGAATATTCAGAATGATGATTTGTGAAATGCGCAAATCCATAGGGATTCGTAACCCCTGCCAGCACAGAGCACGGTACATACATACAAAGCGCCATAGGGCAGATATCCAGGGATAGACACCCTGGATGATAATTGGGTATCTTAGTATTGCAAAGGAGTGTGGACAATATGTAGTAAGATATCAAGCACACTCGAGGCAAAACAGCAACAACCATCAACGCGGTGTTTTGAAAACCAAGTTGATAAACGTAAGTACTAAGTGAGTAACTAATATAAACCTGCAAAGCAGGATAATCACATGAAATGATTTCCCAGTCAAGTTATTTATTCGTTTGAATGAGAGTAAACGTGGCTCCTAGCTACCCTGGTCAAACTTCGTTGTTTTCAAGCCGCCCTCTTCCTCACAATGGGTTCTATCGAATCAAAGTCGAATTGAGACAGACTGCCCATACCTAAATGGGTGGGGTGATGGGAAGGTTAAGATCGCGCCATGGCGGGTGATGATGGGGCACAACATGTTTGGGGACGATAAAGTTCGATCGCTAGATAAATTTATCCACCTGCCTCACATGGTTAGAATATCGGTCAAAATGCTCTGATATATCCATTATTAGGTACTCTGTATATATAATCTGAACACTTTTTGTCCAGAAAATACTACTACTATTATAAATAACCCCGCTTGTGGCTAACGCCCACGCCCATGCTCACATCAAAACCGAATCCTTCGAATGTTACTAACGCCCGGGAGAACTCCTATGGCAGGAGGAATCTTGTATCCCTCTCATCTTTGATGGGATTGTGATTCGGCTAGCTGTTCACGCTCTTAAACTATGGACAGGACAAGCGAGGATAAACACAAAAGAGAATTTGGTGGACGCAGATTGATTGGCTGGATGTATCGCCTCCGGAAGGCCAGGCAGGCAGAAGTTGGGGGGGCCAGCGTTCAAGACCTCACACCACAACAGGACAGCTGATCCCAGTCTTGATGTGTGCTGGCGGAGATAGTCTAGATTCTTCGCCACACTAACGATACAGGTGAGGTCATTGAATTTCTTGGATCTTTTGTTTGACCGAGTGCGAAGGGGGTTTGTCATTTACGAGGAGTTGAGAGCGGGGGATGAACGGTGCTGGGAATTCGTTCGGAGAATTTTCGATGTACAGTACAATACTACAGACACCTTCTGGGGGAATCCCTCTTCTTCGGGGGGGCAATTTCTAATTAATACGAGGCCCTAGCTTCCCTTGGGTTGAGCAGCTGGGGCCATCTCATTCCCACCTGGATTTTGGCCTCGAGGGGCCATTTTTGAATTGCCTCCAGAGAGGCTCGCTCCCGCCCAATGTCCAAATGTGATTCCGAACACGAGAAGACCCAATTACATCCATTTAAAGTTGACTAGTGCACAGGGCTTATTATTTTAAACACATATATCGCCCCTGAGACTGCGGAGTAGGGAGTTACTGCGTAAATGCCTATTTAAAGCAATATATTGCAGGGAAGAGAACAAGACGAGAGGAGGAAGAATGTAGACCAGCGTTTTAGATTCCATGGTGCTTTACCTGGAGCGTTTCTGCTATTCAAAACAAGCGAAGGATGTCAGTTTAATTCTTACATGCATGTTGCATGATCTAGTATGTGTGGATGGATGGATTAAGAATAACTGCATGGAACGAGTGGTGTGTTGTCAAAGTTCATTCCTCCGTACCACCATAATAAAATGAGCAAGGAAAGGTTTCCTACGGGTATGTACATACTGTATGTACTGTACATGCGGAGTAAATGTCATCCGAGGCTAGCTCTCCTGTGTGTATTCTAGCGTTGACTGGTGGTGATTGAGCTCTTTTGCCCAGTAGCTGACAGACTTCTGAGCAACGAAGGATTGTGGGGGAATGGGGAACCAAAGCACTATTTCGACGTCATGCTGCAATACACACGATACATGCACAACCCATGCATGCGCGAATGGTAAGCATAGCATATACTCCGTATGCTGAAGATGAGATGGATATCACACTGCTAAATACCCGTCAAGGAATTCAAAGGGCGAATATGAATATGGACAGTCCGTTGAATGCGTGAAGGCGACCACACCGCAGAGCCGCTCCGTTTATTTTTTAAATTTTTATATTTACGGGGTATCAAAATCCATCTCTCAAACGCATGTATGCGGTAAGCAGCAAGGATTTCGGTTACCGGTGTCGGTTGAGCTGCGGGAAACGCAGGAAACTCAATTGAGCTCGAAGGCTCTCTCTTCGAATGTAACACAGCCTACGAACGTAGGTATCCTTGATTTCACCTCTCATCAGTGTAGTGTTAATCATATCCATCTTCCTCTCCATTTCATTATCAGAATGGTTTCGAGGTGCTACTGCTTCGTACGATGTATTTCACAGGGCAAGGTCAGACAAACCTGGCAGAGACAGAATCCCTGCATAAATATACATACGTATATTTACGCTCGGAAATATCTCAATAGCCAAACCGTTTCTCGGGGATTGGTCGCGAGATTAGGCGGAAAAGTTGTATCCGTACAAAATTTTTCGTCAATTCTTCCTCTTCTAGAGAAAAAAAACATAAATAGAAAAAAAACCCCAGGCTCATTAAATAAAACGAAATATAGGCAGCACAACAAGAAGCCCGTCTAAGATATCCCGGTCATGCAACCTGCTGACAAAATCACATGCAGCACATTCGGAGCATTATGGTCTTTAATCCTAGATATTTTTAGAGCCAGGGATGAACAGGCAAGGCAAGCTTCTCATCCTTGGGGTCTGCCCTACAAGCTGCAGCCCTGCCTTGCCTGCTCTGTGGGGCATTAGGGTGTGGAGGTTTCATGTCCTTCTATCCCAGGCTAACGGTTGAAAAAAAAAAGAAAAAAGAAAAGAAAAGAAAAGAAAGAAGGAGGAGAAGAGGAAGAAGAAGCTGACTCTCAACAAATCCGTTGTTACTCCTGTGCATCTGCATTAGCAATGGAACGGTATACACTGAGTACCCAAGGATGTAATACCCTACCGCTAGTTAACTTCACCTGTCTGCGGCTGCACGCAACACACGTACGGGGACTCGGTTCCTGCATACCACGGACGCACTCCGTACACATGGGTTTATGTCAAATAGACGCGGCAACTAATTTTAGAATTTGTTCTCACCTCACTTACTCCGTAGTACGGAGTACTTCGTAGTACATTAGAAGGGCTGGGGTCAAAACTTATTAGTATTGACGCTGTTTCTGACTGTACAGTACTACTCTATTAAGCCGCAAGCGTTGTTGGGTGCTGCAGGGTCGAAAGATTTTTTTTGCCAAATAACCCGCCAACATGATTTCCATTCGATCCTTGTCTGGGTAAAATATGGTGGGCTTTTGGAATCTCAGGGAAGGGATTCCAATTTCGGATATATTTACTTTTATTTTATTTTATTTTATTTTTTTCGCGATTTGAACACCGACATGTCCACACAAGTCGTACGTCCCATCATGGCTGATTGGTTGGACTCAAGCCTTGTCCAAAACAGCCGGGGCCACTCGCTTGATGATAGCATTTGAAATTGCCATGAGCTTATTGGTATTGCTTAAAGACCCCTTTCTCAATTCAACCAGGTACGGAGTACAGAGTACAGTACATTCAAATTGCTCTGCCAAACACCCGCCATATTGCGCTGGCTTGGGCGATTGGCACAGGAAAAATACTTGACCTACTCACCCTGCTAGCCCCTGTGGAATGAGTTTACAGCTGTCGCCAGCACTCAAGCTTCTCCAGCCGCTTACCGCATACAGCCGCAACCCGCAATGATTATTTTGCAGCGCGAAAGTATCTACGGAGGAGTAGCATCGGCAGTTCCACCAAACGAAGAAAAGAGAAAAGAAAAGGAACGCTGTTGAATTGATTGGTGCCGGTGAACGCACTCCAACTCCCTTGAGAATTCGTCAAGAATTCTAAGGCGAGGTGTTGTTTGCATGAAAGACAAATTTCGGTTCCAGCCCGCAGGACCCTAACCTAGCTAATTGAGAAGCAGGGCAACATGGGTGATGCCTACTAAGCGCGCGAAATGGTGCCTCTTGAGGAATGGCTGTGGACAGCTGAATAGTACAGTACTGTACGTAGTATATACCGTGGCAAAGTCGAGAAGAGGTTGGGG
>LGRN01000611.1:0-13746 GCA_001883825.1 Emergomyces pasteurianus Ep9510 | reverse complement strand
CTTTATAATCAATTACATATTGATTTTCTTCATTTCTTATATAATCTTAGTCTTGATTACTTAGTATACTCTGCTATACTACACACACAGTACGATTGTACATCAAACTATACTCTACTCATACTAATCCTCAACATCGAAGCTATTCTTACTCTAAATCGTTGAGCAAGCCTAGATAGTGGCATTCACAGCTTTCTTTAGTCATCAAGCAGTATAAGACATAACAATTAAACTAATTCTTAATCAATTGCCTGTGAACGCTTGCTATTAAAAGACTCTGTGGTTAACATTGATCGTTTCTAATTCAAGAATACAGAGAATCCTAGCTTGAAGAAATATACACTATTAATCAAGACAACTGTACATAAACAATGTTTGTTACTACATACAATCAACTACAGATAAGATATCTTTTAAAGAAAAGTCAAGAAAAGCTAAAGAGAAAAAAAAGCTATGACATCAAGAGCAGGATCAGTGACTGAAGGCCTTAAGTCTGACATTCAGGCTATTTTAAAGATTAATGAAGATCTAGTGACAAGATACAAGCAGTTTAAGAAACACAATACAAGATTATTAAAAATAAACTTGTTAATCTCATTCTCTGAAAAATGAGAGAAAATAAGAGCATTTCTGACACAGATGAATGTCTATCTTACAGTCAACTCAGACAAGTTGTAAAAGAAACATAATAAAGTTCTAGCAGCATTAATCTTTCTGATCAGAGCAGTCTTTAATTGATTTAAGTTTAGAGTAAGATTATGATTTTATGACTCAGCAGATGATCAAGATAATGAAATAAACACAGTTTTTAAAAACTATGATACTTTTATTTAAAAGATTAAAATGATCTTTAAAGAAATAGATGAAAAGCAGACAGCAGTGTAAAAAGTTTATAATCTATAATAAACAGAATCAGTGACTAGCTATGCATCTGCTTTTCAGTAGATTATCTTACATCTAGACTAAGATGATAAGACTTTAACAGCAAGCTACTATCAAGAATTGAAGAATGAGATTAAAAACAAAATTATACAATTAAAAAGAAGACTAATAACACTGTCTAGAATGATGAGAGTAGCAGTTAGAATTGACAATCAGCTTTATAAATGACAACTTAAGAAAAAGAGACAGTACAATGAATAAGTTAAGAGATTTAAAAAGAAGAACAATGTTTATGAATCATGATCTATGAAACTTGACACTACTGTCTGAGATGACAAGAAGCAAAGATGTTAAAAAGAAAATTTATGTTTCAATTACAAGAAATCAGATTATCAGATAAAGAAATGTCTATAGAAAAAATCATGATATGATTAAAAGCTGAGAGCAGACTGAGAAGAATATTAAGAAATCAAGCATTTAAGAACTATAATGCAGTCAAATGATGATGAAGAGAAATGAGAAATTATCACAGAAGAAGAAAACAAATTCTTTAACATTTATTAAAAGCTAGAATCAAGTATTCAGACACAGAACAATTCTATTTAACATTTATAAAATTAAGAACAACACACTACATAAGAAGATAGACAGCAATACATGAAATAAATATAAAAAAAACAAGAAATGTACAGCAAGACAGTGTAACAGATACATAACAGGTTTTAAACAAATCATGAACAGAAAACATGAGAATTATATAAGAATGTTCATTAACAGATAAGAATGAAGAACAAGACATTTAAGCTACTTTACTCAGAGTGTAAATATCATGCTAAGAAAATGAATGAGAATATAAAAAAGAAAAATCATTCATGACATTAAGAATATAAAATGTTCAAGTGCAACTGTGAATATTATTTACAATAACAATAAGACAACATTGAATGACAATAAATTAATCTTAATCACTCATACTATAAAATCTTTTATAACTGTAAGATAAAAGAATGCTGAGTGTGTTTAGATGACATCAATGAAGAAGAAGTACCTGACTTATAAGATATAAAAGATATAATGCATTCAGGGCATGATAAGATATATTAAGCTTTTTACACAAGTGCAGATTATTTAATTTATATAGATGAAAAAGAAGAATTTGAATATACACCATGAAAAAGACAGCATTTACAAGTCATACAAGTCTATAACAGTGATATTAACAACTTTATATCAGACAGCAATGATGATGAAGACATTATATTAGAATTTAAGAAAGAAGAAGAGATTGTAAACAGACAGTCTCTTATCTTTATGTTAAGAAGATAAATAAAAGTGCTACAAGTCACAGTAAAGAATTTTAAACAGTGAGATTATAATAAACTGCAGACAGTGAAATCAAAGATAAACAATTTTAAATGTACAAAGACATCATGATTACTATGCTAAAATTATCTTTATAAGATACACAATAACAAGAAGATGAAGAAGAATTACTCACTCAAAGCACTGTGAGTAAGATCATCAGAATTAATGTCATTTAAATCAATCTTTATATTAAAGAAACTGTAAGAGAACTTAAGATTAAATATAAATTACAAAGATTATAAAAAGATTGCTTAAATATTCTACATGAATCAGAGCTGTACAGAAGCATGACATGCTTATTAATGAAAATGAACAGAGTAAAGATTAACAAAGTCTATCAAGACATTTAAAGAAGAAAGAATGCATTGACACATCAACAATGATAAAACATTAAGAATATACTACAATAAACAATGTAAACCAGCAGAATAAGACATATAGAGATACATCATTAAAGAAATCTAATAGAAAAAGAAAACATTAAACTAACAAGAGAATGTTAAAGATGTAGAAACTCTATGTAAAATATTAAACATTAAGATCTTGAAATTCATGAAAATTATAACAGAGTTAAAAAATGATTACATTATTTAGAAATAGAGTCTTAAAATAGTAAAAGAGATTAGAAGTTAGCCGTCACAGAAGAAGCATTACATTTATAAATTTAAACAAAACTAACAGAGCAAGACATACACACACTACTAGATTTAAGAGCAATCAGATTGTTTCTAAACAAGAGATTTATAAAAAGAAACAAAATCTTAACAAGACTTAAACAGAATGATTATTGTTTACAGAGACTTGAATGAGTTAATCTAGAAAAAGTTGACAGAGAAACATATTTAATATAGATGAGAATAAAAGATCATGAAGAAGAGATTATATTCAATCTTACACAGACTGAAGAATATAACATGATACTCAGATACTCATGATTGTAGAAACATAATCTAGAAATAAATTGACAGAAGAAACAATTGAGACTAACAAAATGTAAATGTTCTTTGAGATCAATGATCTTGAAACTTAGCAATCACAGCAAAGAAAGAGTTAGAGACAAAGTTATAAACAAAAAGATTTAAACAACAAAGAAAGCTAGAAAAGATTAAGATTAAAGAACAATAACATCAGTTACACTTACTAAAACAATCAAGATACTAAAAGAGTACATAGAGTTTAAGAAAATATTTTAAGAAAAGAAAATATTACAGAGTTTATCAGAGCATAGAGAATAAGATTATAAAATACTTATACAAAAGAGAGAAAAACCTACTTACTCTGTCATATATTAAATGACAGAAAAGAAACTGTCAGAACTATAAAAGTACATAGACAAAAATAAAGTAAAAGACTTTATTAAGTCATTTACATCATCAGCAGAATATCTGATAATATTTATTTTAAAAAAGAATAAAAGTCTATGATTGTGTGTAAACTATTAACAGCTGAACAGCATCACAATAAAGAATTAATACTCACTATTACTTATTAAAAAAATACAGAATAGATTTTAAAAAGTAATCTGATTTACAGTGTTGAACCTTAGAAGGATCTATAATCTGATATAAATAAAAGAAGAAGAGAAATAGAAGACTGCTTTCAGAACAAGATTTAAATTTTACAAGTACTTGATAATGTTATTTAAGCTAATCAATGCATTCATGACTTTTTAAGTCATGATCAATCAAGTGCTGTATAAATATCTAGACATATTTATAATCACATACTTAAACAACGTGTTGATCTATACAACTGATAGTTAGAAGAATTATGTAAAGAAAGTTAAAAAAGTTTTAACAAAACTGAAGAAGAATCATTTACTTCTGAAACCAGAAAAATATAAGTTTTTTAAGAAAAAGATTAAATTTTTAAAACATGTCATCTTCACTGAAGAAATATAAATAAATTCTAACAAAATACAGACAGTGATAGACTGATCTATGTTAAAGAATGTCATAAAAGTACAGTCGTTTCATGAACTGACTAACTATTATTAAACATACATTTAAAGATTTTTAAAAATTGCATGAAAGCTAATAAAGTTATTTTAAAAAAACACATCATTTGAATGAAGAGAGAGATAATAAAAAGCATTTAACAAGATAAAGAAAGTATTTTAACAAGAAGAGATGAGAAGACATTTTAATCTAGAAAAGCTGAGCATTGTTAACACTGACATCTTAGACTGTGCTATTGACACAAGATTGCAACAGCTAGATGAGCAAGAGAAATCAAGACTTATAGCCTGCTTTACAAGAACCATGTCATTAACAGAATAGAACTACAATGTTCATGACAAGAAGTTATTAATAATAATGATCACATTGAAAAAATGAAGAGTATATTTAGAAGAAGTCAAATATCAGATTACAATACTATCAGATCATCATAATCTTCAGTACTTTATAACTATAAAAGAATTAACAAGACAATAAGCTAGATGATCAGAGATCTTAGCAGTATACAACTTTAAAATTTAACATTGTAAGAGAAAAGAAAACATCTAAGCAGACGCTCTGAGTCAAAGACCTGATTTAATGAACAAGAAGATGCAAAAGTAAACTCTTTTTAAAAAAGAGAAAAAGTAAATGATCTTTAATTCTTAAACAATTCAAGTCATGTATGCAAGAATCAAAGCATTGATTACATTAAAAAAGATTAGAGAAGCTTTAAAAACAGAAGAATAAATAAAAGAGACACAATAAAAAATCAATGAGATCTTCATGCATAAACAACAAATATATGTATCAGAAATTGTTTAACAAGAAGTGTTAAGAAAGAAACATGATTTGATCATTTTAAAGCATTTTAAAATAGAGAAGACAGTTAAATAAATATTGAAAAAGTACTACTAGCCGAGCATGTGAACAATCATTAAAGAGTACATTTAAAACTGTAAAACTTGTAGAAGAGTCAAAGTGAAGCGACACGCATTATATAAACAATTACAATCAATTTCATCATCTTAGAAACCTTGAGAATTAATAGCAATGAACTTTATAGTGAAACTATTCAAGTCTAAAGAGCTACATGAGAAGAAATCATATGACTCTATACTTACAATTACAAATTGACTCACAAAATACACTTATTTTCTTTCATATCAAGAAGTCATTACAACATTAAAGACAGCACACATTATACTCAGAAATGTGTTTATTAATTTTAAAATATTAAAGAAGATTGTCATTGATTAAGACAGAAGATTTATCTTTAAGTTTTAACAAATGTTATCAGCAAAGATGAGAATTAAAAGTAAGCTTTTTATAGTCTATCACTTATAAATAGATGAACAATTAAAAAAAATGAACCAGACTGTGAAACAATATTTACATTGTTATATTAATTACAAACAAAACAATTAAGCAGAACTTTTATTCATGACACAATTAGCTTACAATAGTTTAAAAAATGTAATCACAGAAGTCACGCTGTTCTACACAAATTACAGACAAGAATCAGACATTTTACAAGAAGAACTGTTAAACAAGACAAGAGCTTAAGAAGTAAAACTAAAAGCAGATCAGATAAAGAAATTGTATGAATATTTACAGAGAGAAATCAAATTTCTGAATGAAAAAATGAAACATTATTATGATAAAAAATGCTAGAAGACATTTTAATTTAAGAAGAGAAAGAAAGTGTTTTTACTGTAACAAAACATAAAAATGAAAAGATCAAGCAAAAAATTGAATCATTAAAAACTAAAACTCTTTAAAATTATTAAAAAAACAGAATCAGTCAACTATAAACTCTAATTACTCAAAATCATGAGAATACACTTAATTTTCTATATTTTACTATTGAAAAAAGCACTGTAAAATGTTAAATTATATTAAACAGAAATTAATCTTGATAATTAAAAATATAAAATCAAGAAGATTCTGAACAAGTAAAGAATCAGTGAAAAAGATCATTATTTAATTAAATGAACAGAATGTAATATCTTAAAAAACATGTAAGAATTTATTAAACATCTGCAGAACGTGAAGCAGATGATTTAATAGTTTTATTAATAAAATTTAAAAATTAATTCAGCTGAGTAAGCTGAAAGTTGAAAAGCATAAAAAAAAAGTTATTAATGATTATAAAAAGCTGTTTTACTTCATGTTGTTGAGCAGCTTGTGCTTTACAATGTTTTTCTTTCTTCTCTTTCAGCTTTTTCAACTTCTTTAAAGATTTTACATCAGATTTAAGAAATTTATCAGCATGTTCTTTAAGAAATTTCTTTTGTTTTTAAAGACAATTAAGTTTTTAAAAAAAACATTTTTATTTCTTCAGCACTTTCTTAAAGAATTTAGACTGTTTTTTTTTTAAACAACTTTTCTCAGCATCAAGCTGATTCTGAGCACAGTAGAGTTTAAATCAGTCTAATCAAGAAATAAAATTATTATATACACAACAATAACTTAATTTTACACATTCACTATACTTTGAAGAGTGATTAAATTTAATGCAAGAATGATCAGTTTATGAACAACAAACACAAGATAAAGTCATAACAAAGTCTGATCTCTCAATGTTAATTACAAGTTCATGACAATAAGAGATGAAATTATAAGTCATGATTAGAAAGACAGAAGAGAAACAGTGAAAGAAAAGAAAATCTATAAAAAGAAAGATGAAGAAATTTCACAAGAATACAAGAGAGCACATCTATTTATAATTAATCACTGAAACAGTTTATTAAAGAAGAGAGAGAATGATGTTACAGACCTGAGAAAGAAACATCTCACAGAAGCAACTAGAGCTAATGAAACAAAGTGGACTAAGGAAATAGACAGTACAGGAGAAACCTAAACCTGGAGATCACGTGTCTGATAGGCATGATAGGTTCGATAGACAGACGAACTACCAGAACTACTAAATCTATCAGTAGTTCAGGTAGCACCAGTAGTTCCTGGAACTACCAGAACTACCAGAACTATCAAGGGATTCCATCATGTATATAAAGACACTCATTTACCCTTAGAATCATAGAAGCTTATCTTCTTAATCATGATTAATCTTATTCAATTCTACTTTCTATTACATCTGTCACTCTACTCTTCTACTCTTCACAATCAATTGCATATTGATTCTCTTCATTCTCTATATAATCTTAGTCTTGATTATTTAGTATACTCTGCTATACTACACACACAGTATGATTGCACATCAGACTATACTTCACTCATACTGACCCTCAACGCTGAAGCTATTCTTACTCTAAATCGTTGAGCAAGCCTAGATAGTGGCACCCGCGGCTTTCTTTAGTCATCAAGCAGTATAAGGCATGACAACTAAACCGATTCTTGATCAGTTGCTCGTGAACGCTTGCTATCGAAAGGCTCTGTGGTTAACAATATATCTTTTTAATTACAGTTATATCACGATCGCATACGAGTCTCAAAGAGACGCAGAGGGCATTAGCTTAATTACACAGTCTTAGACATTATGATTAAAGTGTTAAGAGTTGATGATGATGAGAGAAATATAAGTGCACACGCAGTGTGATGTGTATTTAAAAAGAAAATACAGAAGAAACAGAAGTCAGTAAACAACATGTTAGCAATATTACACATAATTATTAATACTCTTAAAGAGAAAGAGAAGAATAAAGAAATAAATAAGAAAGAACTGATATATATTTAAAAGACATTAAAAGTAGTTAACAGACTTAAGAAGAAGCTGCTTGACAGTGTACTTAGTAAATTAAAAAGTATAACAGACACACTTAACAAGCTGAAAAGTGTAACAGATGTACTTAACAAGTTAAAAAATACAGTAAGTGCACTTCAGTAGAAGAAAAAGTATATTAAGTAAAACAATAAGAATATTTAAACAAAAGTCATAGTTTTAAAAGAATCTTTAATAAAGATAGTGACAGAGCATGTTTTAAGAGAGATCATGATGTTATAGCGCAACTGCAATGCAATCTTAAAGACAGAACATATATTAAAGACAATAGTCAGAAAGATTAATGATGCAATAGATAGTATAATTACAGATAAAATAATAGTAATATAATATATGTTTAACAGTGACCTGATGCTGATTGCAGACATGTCTAATATAAAAGTTAAACTGATTAAAAACAATGCATGAATAAAAAAATAAAATAAAAAGATATATATAAGAAAGAAAATGTATGCAGTACTAGTCAAGAGCACATTTTTAAAGACTGTTAACTAAGAGAACTTAGTAAAGATAATTAAAGATATTTATAGACAGAATCTGACACTGAGATGCAGAGTGCTAATTTACAAGACTGTAAAAAGACTTTTAAAACAGTAAAAGTTATATAAAAGTATTGTAATACATGTAGAAACTTTATAACAGACAAACACATTAATAAAAAAAGATCTTATTCTAGAAAATGAATACTGCATGACAGAAATCTTTTATAAAAAGATCTAGATCACATAATGCTACAGCTGTTAACATAATCTATAAGCGAGTCGGTCACATAGACTAGTCGAACACTTTTTTGACTTGAGTTAAGACTGGCAGTTAAATAATTAGAATGTTAATCACACAAAGCAATCAAGCTTCTAATCAAGAAGAAAGGCTTCTTTTAGTCATTTAAGTCTTTAATAATAAACAAATTTTCAGTGTACAAGCTGCAGCAAAGCTATATAATATTCTTTAATCTATTTTACATAATCAAGTACACAGTTGTACAGCATGTGTCAATACTTTTTTAAAAAATTAAAAGCTTAGTCTTACTGAGAAAGAATGTCTTGTTTAATAAATTCTAGCCTGAGATGAGCAAGAACAGTCATCTCAGATAGAAGTTGTACAAGAAATAGTCAATCTTCTTCTTGTCAGTTAAGAATTTTATTTTAAAAACATATCTTTATCTATCATTAATGAATGCTGAGTATAAAACTTTATCAAACATTATGAAGAACTAAAGTCTAAGTTCTTATACAAGTATAATCATTAACAAGCTTTATCTGAGAATTCTAAGATTATTTATAAATGATTCAGACTTGTATAAAACATTATTATAAAGTATAAAATTTTAAATGATGATATTTATAACTTTGATGAGACAGGATTTTAGATGAATGTTATTAAAACTGCTAGAGTGATGACTGAATCTGAGAGAGTCAACTATTTAAAGTTTATATAGTCTAAAGACTGAGAATGAGTGACTGTGATTGTAAAAGTTAATGTCACTGACTGAGCTCTTTGTACAATGATTATTCTTAAGAGAAAGATGCATCAGTTTTCTTGATATAAGACAGAAAAGCTGTTATCTGACTGAGTAATTAAAGTCAGTGAGAATGACTGAACAAATGACAAGCTAGAACTGCTTTGACTGAAAGAGATGTTTTACAAGAAGATTCTATTCTGTATAAAGAATAAATATTGACTCTTAATTCTTAACAGACATGAAAGTCATGCATCAGTTAAATTTGACTGATTCTGTAAGAAGAACAATATCATTGCTCTTTATATATCATTTTATTTTTTTTATCTGCTGCAGTCATTGAATGTTGACTGCTTTTCATCTTTAAAAAAGATGTATAAATAACAGATAGAGAAGCAGATATGACTTAAAATCAATTACATTGATAAGAAGAAGTTTTTAATCTTATATTCTGCAGCTTATATGCAGACTCTGAATGAGAGTAACATTAAGAACAGTTTCAGAGCTGCAGAATTAGTTCTGTATGATTCAGAGCAAGTTCTTTCATGTCTTAATGCTCAGATGCATACCTCTACTTCTTCAAAAACTTCTTACAGTTCTCAAGCCTTCTAGGCCACAGTTACACTACATAATGTACATTAAATGAAACAGCAGGCTGAGAAGATCAGAAAATATATCAAGCGCTGTACACAGAGTTCACTCAGTCTCACTCATCAGGCTCTAGATTAGCTGGTCAAAGACTGTTAAATGATCATATACAGTGCTGCTATTTTAATTAAAGAAAATCAAGAATTAAGAGCTGTAAATGCTAAACAAAAAAAGAAGTGTGAAAGAGAATGTACATACATAGCTCAGGAGAAGATTCTAAGAATTAAGAAGGAAATGAATCATGTATAAAGTGTGACTGAATAAGAAAGAGGAATGGTTGAGGCTGCTGAGCCTCAACCACAGAAGCAGGCAGCATCACAGTGTAGTGTATGTAAAATTATTAAACACACTGCCCGTACATGCTCTCAGTGTACAGGAAATAATATATAATGTAATTAGTCTTATTTAATGAGTGATTGAGGCATGGAAACAGCTGATCTCGACTCAAGTCAAAAAAGTGTTCGACTAGCCTATGTGACCGACTCGCTTATAGATTACGTTATCAGTATGATTACATTGTTAAGTATTGTTACAAAGAAAAGATGTGTGTGCACTGTATAATAAAAGATTATACTAATAGAAATTGCTTTGTATTAGTAAAGAAAGAAAAGACAAGCTGCTGCAACTGTAAAGACAGTCATTTAATATAATTTAAAAACTATCTTAAGCAACATCTAGCAGTCAATCTAATTAAAGAAGCTCTTAAGAGTTGCTCAGAATGATATAAAGTGTAGAGTTTAAATAAAAAGAATTAGATCATTCTTAAAAAATAAAGCAGACTTATACATGAGAAAGTCTTTAACAGTTAGTAAAAAATAAATAGATCTACAGACATAGCAACAGCAGAGACATAACAGAGAGACTTTATAAATAAGTATATACAAATTAATTAACTGAACAACACACTGAACATAAACATGTATGAGTTATAAAGAAACAACTTTATATATTACAATATAATGTATATAACTCTAATAAGATAATGAATGCATTACTGATCAAGCTCAAGATAACATTAAACTACAATGTTATTGTATTACAGAAGTCTTAAATGCATAAGAAAACAGAAGAAGATATTATTTGTTTAATAAACTGTAGATTTTAACAGATGAGCATGCAGAACAAGAAAATCAGAGTAAGATTTTTAATTAATAAAAAGCTAGCAACAGCGACATGAAAAGTAAAAATAATAATAAATTATATAATTATGTTAATACTCAATACTGCAGACAGGCTGGTCATAATATTAAATGTCTACATTATTTTATCAGACAGTTATACAATCATGTTAAAAAACTTTTTAATTTATTAGCTTTAAGTAATAATAAAAGAGATAAAAATCATGCTACAGATGCAACTTAAAAGATTAAACATATAACAAATATAAATTAAAAGACTGAATGTGTAATAAGTAAAGATAATAGTATTGAGAGACTTTAATGTACATTATACACACTGAGAAAAAGAACATGTAGTGTGTAACTTTAACATGACCTGAGAACTTATTACACAGATTAACATGTTAAGACTTTAATTAGTTATATTAAGAAAAGAAATTACATGAAAAGATCATGACAGCATTAAAATCATTCTGAATCTAATCTTTATATCAAAGTGTTTAAGTGAAGAGATAATTAAATGTAACATTGTAAAGAAGACAGACATGACCTCAGATCATCTATTAATAGTCATAGTATTAATAATAAAATTAATTACTGTATAAAGAGAAAGATGTAATTGAAAGAATGTTAATTTAATATAACTGTAAAAGAATTTTTAAAGACTGAGACGCTGCACAGCATTTACATTTACATTAAAAATTAATAAATATATACAGTATCTCAATGAGTTTATTAATAATCTTGTAATTAAACATGTTAAGAAAATATATATATATAAACACAGCTGCTTCTGATGATTTATTAAAATGATAAACATAATAAACAAGTACAAGTAAATTTTAAAAAACTTATACAATATAAAGAGAGAAAGAATGTAGATAAAAAACAAATACAATAGAAAGATAAAGCTTGCAAAGACAGCTAGCTTTTAAGATCTTATAAACAGTGTAAAAGTTAATCTTAAGCTGCTTTGAAAGTTAGTTAAATAAAAATATACTTACATCTATAAAGTCAAGCAGTTAATACTAATCCTGCTTTTAAAGAGATCACAGCATTAAACTAAGATCTCTGAGACATTAATATTTAACTTTTAAGACAAGACTGAGCTACTGAGAGCACACTTCTTTTTAAATTCTCTGTTTATTAATAAAATTAATATAAAGAAATGCATGTCATCATTGAATATAGACAATATAATAAAAATCATTAAAAAAATCATGATATTAATCATAGTCAGACTGTTAAATAACAAAGCATTAGAAGCAAATGACATTTTTAATTAATTTCTTAAGATGTTAAGACTAATGTTTATCAGAGTATTAACAGAGCTTACTTAAGCATGCTGACAATGAAAGTATTATCTTTTAATCTTCAAGACTGTGTACATAGTAATGTTTAAAAAATTAAAAAAAAAGAACTATAACAACATAAAGACATAAAGATTTATAACACTTCTAAACACAATGAGCAAGATCATTAAGACTGTAACTACTATAGAGCTTAAATAACTAACTGAACAGTTTAATCTTTTATTAATATAATAGATAAGTGTGTAAAGAGAATGCTTAATAGAGACTGTAGTAGCAATGCTGCTGATATAAATCTACATTGTTTAAAAAAAGTTTAAAACAATGACATTAATGCTGTCACTGAACATTTTAAAAGTCTATAATAAAGTATTAAAAAAATGACTTGTACATATTCTTAAAATGAAAGAAATATTTAAATAACTCACTGACTGAGTAAACTTATTTATAAATGACTGAGAAAAGATCACTCTGATATTTAATAAACAGAAGTCTAAGATCTTTAAGATAAAAGCAGAAATCTCTTAAAAGTCATTACTTTTCTTTATTTTCTTTTTATTTTATAATAAAGAACTGCTGTGAGCATGTACACTTTTTAATAAGTTATTTAACTGCATAGAATTCATGAATAATGTTAATGTACTAGTTTATAACACTTCTACAGAGACAAACTGTGTGTTACTAACAAGAATACATGTAAAATATAAACAGTGAGTAAGCAGACATGAAACAATTTTTATATTTTAAAAGTATAAATTAATGCACTTTACTAAAGCAAGAACATGATTTAATATAAAAAAACTTTTATAACTAGCTTAACAGATTATTGCATTACAGAAGATCATAAAAATATTAAAAATATAATTAAACTCTAAGCTTAAGTAAAAGAAATATGTAGATATTACAGTGAATAAAATGAAATCACAGGTCCGTGCACTAACTTAAATTACTCAGTCAACATAAGAACTGTCTTTACATTAAACTTAAAGAGTTTATAATATAGTAATTAAGTCAGTCATCTTCTATGATGCTCTAGCATAACATCTTTTACAAGTAATACTTTACAAGTTAAGACATCAGTAACAACTTCTGATAGAAATAAAGAAGATACAGTTAAAATCCATGTTCTACCATGAAAACAAGCCCAATTCTTCGAATCCGAAAACGAAAAGATATTCAGATTGAAGCCATAGATCAGATCAAGATTTGAAGAAGTTATTACAGAAAACATGTTTAAAGCCTCTGAGTAAGAAGAAAAACATGTTTTTCATCAGATCTTCATCAG
>LGRN01000610.1:0-13766 GCA_001883825.1 Emergomyces pasteurianus Ep9510 | reverse complement strand
TGAAGGGGGGGGAGTTTTGTGAAAAAAAAAAAAAAAAAAAAAAAATGGTGAGTGGGCGCCGTGATGTTTCTCTTAAGCAGGATTAGGTAGGCATGCTTGCTGTGTGGATGGTTTGACTTAGCCCATAGCAGTGTACTACAGGTGGGTAGGGTATGAGGTTTTCTATCTCAAATTATGCAGGCTTCCACACATTGATGGAGGGAGGGAGGCTTGATTTCATGAATCTTGCTGAATAACATATATTTACACAACGATGAAGGTATTTATACCTCATCTAATTTTGTCCTCCATTCTAGATTGTCCAGAAATAGTTCTAAATGGGCAACAGTGGAATGAAATAATACTTACCAAGAGGAATTATCTTGCCTAAATGAACCTCATCGTCTCTCTATCATGTATGCCGTGTCTTTATATCTTGAAAACAAAACTCAGAGGAGTAGACCAAATGCGGCTCCGGAAGTTGTCCGATCTGAAAGGTGTGCTCAGCACCTCAACGCGAAATCGATTTCGGCCGAACGTCATAAACATGCTCCAGCGACAAATTAGGAGGAAATAAAAGAAAGGCTGGGGGAATATTTCAAAAGAGTCCGGCACAAAAAAAAAAAGGAAAAATTGACGCCCTCTGGTCTAGAACCCCAAGCCCAATCCTAACTTCTTCCCAACCTCGATGCCCTCCGCCAAAGTCCCGACCCTGGCATCAATTGCATACCCTTCGGCCTCTAGCCGCTTAAGTTCTCTATACAGCGTGTCTAACGGGATGCTGAAACACTCAATGAATTCGTTGTCTTCGAGCTGGGGCACTGGGTTCTGGTTTTCGGGGAGAGTCATGTCGACACGGACGTGGACCATGTTCAAGTTTGTGTTACAGAAGCCAGGGTCTAGATGTGAGATTAGACAGAGGATAACTAGCAGTTTTTAAGGGGCGAAACGGTGGGGGACGGATATATCGTTGCAGGAGTAAGACATGTCGTTGCGCAAATATTGTGCATAGGGCGTACCGAAAGCGCAATAAAATAAAATAAAATAAAATGGAAGGGAGACACGAATTTTAACCTACCATTGTACATAACCGGGCTTGTACTTTCTGCAATACCCACGTAGCCTGTCTCCTCTTTAAGTTCCCTCACTGCACATTGCTCAGGCGTCTCACCTTCATCAATAAGGCCAGCAGGCACTTCAATGACCACCTTGTCAATTGGAGGCCTGTACTGTTTCTGCAGTAGGAGCTCTGGGCCAGAGGGCTTGGATAGAATTGTGAAGACGCCGACGCCATCGATGGGGCAGTTTTGAGGCCTGGTCTAAATAGGTGGGGGAATCGTTAACGAGCAGCTTCAAGGAGCCGCGGGGTGTGCCCGCTGGATATGATATCGTCTCATATACCCCTCCATCAATATCGTACAGGAACTCTTTATTGGGAAGCACATAAAACAGAGAGTGAGAATTGAGATTTCAACCTCCCTCCAATTCAAAGCAGGAACCTTAAAATAGAATAAAATAAAATAAAATAAATAAAAAAAAAATGGTCCCCGTACCTGTCTCTCAGCAGACTCCCATGTTCTCGTCACCCCTTCGGGGTCTGTGTATGTTGACTTAAGAAGCCGGATCCATCTTGCCTCCGTTGGGCTCTGTAAATAGTCGACATGTCAGTGACGAATTCGATATATAGATCTTCAAACCAGTGCATGAATTATGTTGCTATTTCTGAATCTCGCATAGCGTGAGAAAAGCAAAACTGGGAGACATAGGTATGTTTTGAAGAGAATCCAAGATGGATCATATTCGGATAAATCCAAAATTTTTAATATCAGTCCTCCTAGCTACTACCCATGATAGAAAGAGCTTGAATTTCATATGTGGATATACGTATACATATGTATACGCAGAAACAGAAGAAAATGTTATAGGTAACAAGGTACGGAGTAAATATGGTTGTACTCGCAAAAGGAGATCTTCCACGTACCAGGGGGTCCCTCGAGAGAAGATTTTCTTTGGATAACCTGATGGGGTTGGGTTCGGCGGGCATGGTCTCCCAGTTCAGTTATCGTTTGTGACGAGTGATCAGTCTCGGCCTTTTCCTCTGGTCAGTACAGAGTAGTATATAGAGTTAAATGGTGACTGTTGGAGGGTGAAACAGATCAACACCACAAAACATCCACAGGTGATGGTTCGCTGGCGCTAGGGTGGAGGGTGGTTCAGTTATGGTAACAACCAACCAAACTGCCCCTAGACACCAATCAGAACCACATAAAGAGCAGCCCGTCCCCTGATTCTCTGCCACCTAAGATCTTCCACCCCAATCAATGGCTATTGTCTTCTTGCGGTGGTTGTGATGCTTGTATCCAGGCACGAACTTCTACAACTACGCAATATATTTAATTGAAAACCTAGCTCACCATGTTTCCATGCTTCATCAAACTAACTTTTCTACAGGACATACGCCAGAAATGGGCGCTTGGTGTGTTGGTATTTCCAATATCTATCCCTCGCCAAAATGAACAGGAATCGGGTTACAGCCTCGCCTAGGATCAAATTGAAAGGCAGCCACCATTCCCATTCCGCTCTGTCTCATTGGCTGACGAACCACGCCTCTGATTGAGTTGAGTAACTCCCAGATTAGCCGACGCATGGAGGGGAGGGACTGGTTGGAGAACAAGAATGTGGATGGCTCGAGCTGTCAGTGCGGCTCTGTTATGGGGAAACTCAAAACTGGCGGGATAAATATCCCTGGCCTGCTAAAACAATTCAGCCTTGTTCAACGAGGCCTTAGCGCAACTGATTTATATCCCTCTGTCCGCTGGATTGGGTGGCAGCAGGCCAAGCAGGCTTCTAACACGCGCTGTCAACTTGAAGAGCTTCCGCATGTGCCTGGATTTCGGTCATTTTGTTCGACGCTCCATTCTCCTCAAAACCCCGAAATTTACTGTGTATCGTTATAATACTGCTATTTGGATGCCCCTGGGCTTCTTTTACACAAACCCATCATGACATGGTACCTCGAGTTGAGCATATTTAAACCAACTAGCCACGAGGCTCCTTCGTTCAACCAGCTAGATTAATAAGGTGAGACGTTTTGGTTTGCGATCGCCCCAGGTTCTGCATGCCCTTGGGGCGAAATGCATCTCCGTGGGGTTTTTCCCGTGGAGGAAAATCCTGAACAGCAGACTGATTACGAGCTGGCTCCGCTGCGCCCTTCACATCCCGCGCATTTCAACGGCGATGATGACTTGTGGGAGCATGTCTATGATCGGGAAGAAGCTCCTCAAGTCCGTCCCAGAGGAGAATCGGAGAATTTCGTAAACCCGCCGACGCCGCCGACTCCGACACCCACACCCGCAGACACACATACATACACATCCATAGCTGTACCCGCACCCGCCGACGATTTCAATCTACTACTTTCCAACCAGGTAACGCCTCCAAACATACTCTCGAAAAGTCCGACCAGAAACTCTAGTGCCTCTCATTATGATAACGACAAGCCTCTGTGGACCCCTTTTTGGCTTCGAAAAACGACACTGCTTGGTTTCATCATTCTGTTTACCTTGCTCTGGATTGCCCTCTTTACCCTTTGGCTCTTTGTGAAGCGCAACAATGGGCTAGAGATTTCTTTAACTTCTAACCGCTATGTTTGGAGATTTGCTCCCACTGCGGTTCTTATAATAGTGGCCGGTCTTTGGAGACAAGTGGACTACCACTGTAAGACCTCCTACCCTTGGCATGAGATGCGCAGGGGCCTCTCAAAGGCATCTAGCAGCATGACCCTTGATTATATTTCGGCTTTTCAAGTCAATGCCTTTTTCAAAGCCGTAAAGTCAGGTCATCACTCCGTTGCAGCCTCCGTCCTCGGGTTTGTACTGTTAAAACTCGCCTTGGTGTTTTCCACAGGACTTTTAGTCTCAACACCCACTACTCTGATAGATTCATCCTATCCACTATCGGTTCGGACAAAGCTCGATGGAAAAGATTGGGCTGCAGAGGCACTTGCATCCCAGCAAGAATTCTTACGCTCTGCCACCCCGAATTCTCTTTATGCATTTTTTGGTATATTAGCAGCTGGAATGGCTGATCCAGTCGGATCCAAGGATGGCTTTGCTTTTCAGACATTTGGTTTGCGCGACAATCATTCAGCGATGAGGCGTGTGAGGAGCATGTCTGCTGATGTAGACGTGTTTGTCCCCCTCCCGATATGTGAGCTGACCAATGTCACAATCCAGCCGACGGCTGCACTTCATGAATTCTCGAACACTACTGGCGGCGGCGCCGTTCACCTGGGTATTGCCTCGACCACTTGTCATCTCGGATTCAGCAATTATACTAGGGTCTACGTGAGCATGAAGAACCCAAGAACCCAACTATGCGAACCGCGTGAACTAGTTGCCGAACTGCAACAGGTTAACTGCACTGAAAAAGCCCCCCCTCGCCGTCCATCTTTCGAACTATTTGATGATGAAAATGGTGATGTTCGTTGGCTTCTCGCCGTTTCGGACATCCGTTACTCTCAAACTTTTGCTCCCAGTTCTACTCAGAGCCCGAATATCACAAGTTGGTCTAGGGATGTGGAACACGTAACTGCTATTTTGTGCAAACCGCAATATACTATCATGAGAAGGAACCTGACTTACGAGCACCGTGATTCCGCGGTTCCCCCCCGAATTCACCTGCAACCACCTGAGGAACGTCCAAGTATTGTGAATTTAGATAGAATAACAAGTTCGGTACTCAATGAGGCTATTCTACAGTCCCTGAAAGCAGGCGCTCATATTTTCCGTCCAATAAATTTTCAACCCGAATCACTGCCTTCAAATGATGGAGTGAATACACTATTTCAATTAATGGTTAAAAGCTCGGCGGGAGGGGCTACACTGGAGAAGTTTCTTGATGGCAAAATGATGAGCAGAGCATTCCAAAGCGTGTATAGTGGCGTCGCGTCCCAATTTGCACAACAAAACTTAATCGTCCCAACGTCTGATGATAGCACTGGCAAAGTCGTCTATGTTGAGGACCGCCTGCACGTGGGGATAATTTCACTTTGGATCATGTTTGCATGTTTCGTCAGCTTATCGGTTTTGTCGGTAACTATACTTTTGATGGGGCCATCTGCGATTGCGCCGCGAGATCCCGACTCGATCGCAGCACAAGCCACGATTCTTGTCAGCAGCAATGAGCTTCAAGGGCTTTTACAGGACACTGGCCACCTTTCGGATAATGGCATCAAAGACAAGCTCCGCAATTATACTTTTAGGACATCGACTTACCAATCATTCAGGATTACGGCTCGTTACGGCTTGAGAGAAAGTGTCACTTCTATGGATGAACATTCTGTAGAAGCGAGCGGGTTCTGGAAACCGCTGGCCGCCAGGAAGGCTATTCTCGCCCTCATCTATGTTATGCCAATGTTTGCTATTGCGGCGCTTGAAATAATGCAACAGCTATCAAATCGTAATAAAGGATTAATGACACTGAATACGGAAAAGTGGAAATCTCTTCCGCAGTACCTTTGTGCGCTTGTGGCTGTTGGCATTGCAACCTTATATAATAACTTGGACTTCACTGTTGCCATGCTTACACCATTTGAGGCTCTTCGCAAAGGCAATGTGACAGCTGGAGGGAGCATCCTAACTCATCTTCTTGGGAAAATACCTCTGTTTGCTCTTTGGGAAGCCATTCGAGGGCGCCATATTGGTGCAGTATCGTCCACAACTGCAGCATTTGCGGCAAGCTTTTTAACTGTTATTGTTTCTGGCTTATGGAATTTAGACCTTACAGTCATCATATCGCATTCTGTGACTGCTTCCAGAACAGACGCTTGGAATATGGCGCTGAAAAACTACAGTTCTAATGACGGAAATGCGGGTTTAGTATTTAGCCTCCTTCAGTATCATAATTTGAGCACTCCTCCCTGGACATGGAACGAACTTGTATTTCCCAAAATCCAAATCGACGCACTAAATACCCATTTTGAGAGTCTGGGTCAGGAGGAAGACGCGGCCCAGAGTCCGATTTCGTATACTTTTACTCTTCCGGCACTAAGGCCCTCGCTAAAGTGCAGTCTTCTCACAATAGACGATATCCAGCTGGAAAACTTTTATGGGCCCGGTTCACATTCGGGGACATACCGAACTACGACTACAGCATCAGTGCGCCCAAAGCTGCCGCCGAAATGTCGTGCCAGCCTTCCCGAAAATTTAACTACAACTGAGTTTAGTCTAGCCTATCTTGAGGTCGACGGATCGCCGACAGATGGAGGCTACATAGGTTCCCTATTTGACCTGTACCTTCCACCACGCGACCCTAAACATCTTGTGGATCTGTGGCAAAGACCAGATAACCCTTCTGGCTGCCCATCCATTGGCATCATATTTGGATACATGCGCGCCAACCGCACATCACTGGCCAATTTAACTGCTGCTCTATGCGACCAGGAAATCCAGGAAATCCCTACAGAGGTTACTTTTTCCGAGGACGCAAATTTGGGCCTCATCGACCCGAAACATCCTCCTAGATATAATGATACGGGACCGTTAAAGCTACTAACCAACGGCACAGACGGGTTTTCTTCATTCTCTTTCCGCGTGCAGGAGATTCTTCGACTGACACTAGAAACTCGCAGTAGGAGCACGTTAGAGGCTGGCCAACCGTCCGGCCCGGAGACCTACGACAGCATCTTCAATGAAATTATACACGGACCACATGGTGGCGTCCCTCCCGAATCGCTAATGGGCGCGGCAAATGCAAACAAACTCCTTGACGTCGTCAATGGCTATTACACGCTATACATGGCGCAGGTTATCAACCTTACCCTGCGCAAGCCCATCAGTACCTCTGACACGAAACAGCGGCGACAAGATGCTGCTGACGACGATGATAGCGATGATGGTACAACTGCCCCCGCTCTGCAAATTTTTTCAGGCACGCTACACAGAGCGACGCCACGGCTGAAATCCAATTTCGGCCCTAAACTCTCTCTCCAGCTCATCCTGGCCTCCATGGTTATCCTAGGATCTCTGGCTGTGTTTACGATGCGGCTGCGTGGGACGCTCCCGCATAACCCGTGCTCGATTGCGGGGACGATGAGCTTGTTGGCTGGCAGCGAGCTGTGTGATAGTGGTAGCAAACTATTACCTCCCAAGGCCGAGAAAATGGAGGATCGTCAGTTGAGAAATATACTTGAGGGCCAGGGGTTGCTGTTTGGATTGGGATGGTGGAAGTGGAGGGATGAGAGAGGTGAATATGAGAACGAGAGGTTTGGAATTGATGTCGGCAGGGCGGGGTGAGCAGAGGTAAAGCCCTCGTACCCTTTGTTCCTGTTTTTTACGGTGTTTTCATATTGTTTTTTTGGAGTTTATATACCCCTCTCTTAAGAATTCGTTGCATGACATAGACATGAAGATAATTTTGAGATGTGAAGATATTTTCTACCTGAAGCCTGAATACTACTCAATCTACGTCATAAGTAAGGGTGCTCTGTCCGATATCGGCGTCTGGGATGTGTGGTTTGGTGGCGGGGCGTGATCTCTTGTATACCTCAGGATGACCTCGGGTAGCCCCTTTTTTGTCCCAAGGTTCGGATACATCATGATCGTGGTAAAAGGAAAAATAAAAATTGACATGCAGTTCCATTCCATTGATTTCTAATTACCAACTTCTTCCATGCTTTCCGTTTTCGTACCAGACAAGGCGAACTGAGCTGTGTTGGAGAACCCATGAAGAAAAAATATCGTTATGCCATGCGCGACAATGTAATAGAAGTAAATCAAGTCCTGTCTAACTGATGTTTAATGTTTTTAAAGGGGGAAAGGCAAAAGAAAAAAGAAAGGAAAACGGAGGTTAACGAGAAGTTTAGCCGTAAAGCTCTAACTCAGCAGAAAACAAGAAAAGTTTGAGAAAAGGAACAGAAAGAGATCATCTTTATTATGGTATCAATGTCGTAAATCGCCTGTGCGTGTATTTATGAGAGGGCGAGGTCCACAGGAGTATTTGTATTTCAATGAACAATCTGCAGACGGCCCAGATCATCGCAAGGTCAAAAACAAAACAAAAAAAAGGGTTTAATAAAAAGGCATCTAGGTGTCGTCTTCAGGAGCAGTATGCTGCCTATCGATCAGGGTTGACTGCTCAAGAACATGAGGAACAACACAAATATGGGAATTTTGTGACAACAAAAATGCATGATAATAAAGAAACATGATCAAAATAGGAAATTTAGAGCGCAGAAATATTCGCTCCAGACAACCAATGCGCTAAGGTAATCCCGTGATTCTCTCGTAAATTCATTGCTTGAGACGTAAAGAAATTGGAAGAAGGAAATAAAGAAGTAAAGAAAAGAAAAAGGAAAGGTGAAAAACCGAGGAAAAATGGCGGCCTCTGGCTGATTTGGGTTTGAGTGCTTTGATCACAACGCCTCGATCTCAGCGATGCACTTCTCAAATTCCGACCAATGCCTCATAACGACCTTGGCGCCTAAGTTAACCAGAGCCTTCGCAACCTCCTCCTGTTTTTCGGTTCCATTGTAGCAGCCGACGTAGGCGATGACAGGGATTTCGGAGCGGATGGCACTCAATGTACCACTCTTGCTGTCTTCCACAGCAATGCACTCGGAAGGTGTTTTGTTGAGAACCCGGAGAGAGTGCAGGTAGATTGCAGGGTCCGGTTTGGTGGTTGGTTGGGGGAGGGAAGTAGCAGCACTGAAGACGTGGTCAGGGTTGAAGAAACGGTCCTGGCCGACTTTCTTGATGGATGCCTGCACACGGCGGAGAGCAGAAGACGAAACCACAGCCAGATTGTACTTCTTTGAAGCAGACAGCTTGATCAATTCCTCCGTGGCGCCCACGCAGGGTTGTGCTTTGGCCTCTAGCTTGGCAATGACGCGGTCCTCCTCCTTCTTGACGTAGGATTCGAGCTCATCTTTAGAGAGGTTGAAGTTGAATTTTGCCTGAAGGGCAAGCATCATCCCGCGGAAGTTCTGGCCAACAAAGTCGGTGATGAGCTGGGAGCCGGTGTAGCGGTCTGGGATACCATGCTTTTCGAGGATCTCATTGGCAAGGTCTGCACATGCTTCGAACGCGAGTTCCTCTGAGAGAACAAGCGTGTTGTCACAGTCAAATAGCAGCGTTGTGATCTGGCAGATTATATATTAGAGTCAGTATCAATGAACAGCTCTTCAACAAGCAACACAAACTAGTCCCCGCAAAACATGGGAGACTAAAAGCAGGACACCTATCATCCTGCATTGGATATAAGAATGGAGAAAGGTTCGGCAGGGAACCATCAATTTGATTTGTATGGAGGCATACCTTCGGCATTGTGGAGGTAGTTAATGAGCTAGTCTCTAGAACGAAACAAAGGCCTTCTTCTGGATTGTAAATAGAGAAGTCGACAGAGATGGTGAGGGTAGTAGTGGCGGGGTATTTGTTTAATCAACTGAGGGGTTTGAGGAGGAAGGGAAAGGAGTGAATTACGCAGTGGTGGGATGTTTTGGCGGGGATCAGGGATATTTATATGGCGGAGGAGCAGGAGAAACAGGACTCAACCAGAAGCAAACTGATGTGAATTTAAACAATGCCAACTTTTTAAGAGGAAACTACTAGTAAATTAAGGCTCGTAACCCAAGACTGTCATTGGACCCTGTCGAGGACCCCAGGCAAGAAATTTTGTCGTGGAATTTGTCCGCAGCGGCTCTGTGACTGTTGCGGCCGGTGGATCTTTTTTTTTTTTTTTTTTCGCCTTTGCTGCCAAGTTGTTGCTGCCACAGCCTGCCAGACACAACTGGGGGCAACCAGGAACCTCACATATAGTTAAGCCGATGCGACGCAAGAAGATGGAGCAATGCCGAAGCTATCATACTACGAGGGGCAAATTTATCTCAAATTTCCGTTTCCGTTACCCAGGCACCGCTGGGAATGAGAATTGCTTCGTCCTGAAGCTCTGCTACAAGAACACATGCGTTGTGTGCTGGGACACAGCATATTCATTCGACAAAACGGGCTCGACTCGAAAACAGGATACGGAATCCGACCCATCTTGAAGCAATTGATTTGATTTGATAGCTGCGATCAGTTTGAACAAAGAAAAAGAGCATAAAAAAATAGAAAAATAACTAACCACCAGCCTGTTTGTTCATAAGAAAAAATGATGGTTCCGGCCCAACCTAGCGCCACTTGGAAGTTAACGTTTACAGAGTACCAGCAACCAAATGGTAACCTCACGATACCGCAAGTTAAAATTTATTCATCGCCGCCTCTTCCCTCGGTGAGAACCACAAGCCATATCCATGGATGCAGCAAGCTAGGGAACAGCGGACCCACCATGCCGCGGGCAACGGTAATGAGATCCGTAACCCCTCATTTATTATCTCCTTTCTTTCCCCCTTATTCAGCAGGCTTCTGGTGTAACTATTACTACTGCTATCTTCTGCGTTCCTAGGAGAAAAGGGCGATGTTGGTCCAGGAATACAGAGAGGGACAAGAAGAGTATTTAAAGGCCAACAAAAGCCGATTGAGGCTGGTACAGAAAAAGAAAAGGGCAGCCATTGTGACAGCATTGCAGCAAGGAAAAAAAAGAAACAATGAATTTTATATCTCAAGCCGCGTCTGGTGATGAGCTGAGACAAGGTCCAGGCCTCCTCTACTCCTTACCTACTACTCAAGACGTCCAACAGAAGCACGAGCGCAGCAGCAGCAAAAACAACACCCTGGCACGGACGAGAGGACAGAGCGCGTGTTGAAAACCACTGGGCCAAAAGGATCAATCCTTAAGGGACACCAGGTGCCTTCAAGGATTAAGTCTGACAGCGCGTGCATATGCAAGTGTGTACTCTGTACTGTGTATGGTTCCTGGGACTGCTGCTGCTGCCCAACGTGGAGCAGAGATAAAATACTCCGTACGCGTCAACCCCTAATCGCTTCGGGATATGGAGACTGAAATTGATGTATTCTCAATCTCTCCAGAGTATCGACAAAAATTCATTCTATTTTATTTTTTATTTTTATTTTTTCTTCGTTTTTCGACATCCCTTTGCTTTAGGGTTAGCCTACTTCCCCCGCAATAGCATTTACGTCAGTTACTGCTACAGTATTTAGTTATTGTTAAAACCCCGCGCATGTTGTAGAAGAGTCAACCTGAAATCCATATCTACCACATTTTGTTTCACCAATCCGAACAAAAACGAGGTAAAATATTAACAATAATTTAATGAACAACCATATTTTATTTGAGGAGAATATTAGAATTTTCTACAAATGAATAGAAAAAGAAAAAAACATTGTATAAAATGTGCCACTATGAAAAGTTAATTTATAGGTACGAGTACCATACTGCCAATCGAAACTGATATATTATTTATACAACTAAAATAACTGATATCAAAATACCAGGTACGTTTCATAAATTTTCCGCTGCTCATCTCATACGGGCCAAAAGTATCTCCAAAGGAGCCAAGCAGTGCCTTGGTGCGTCCGTCTTCTGACGTCATTTTAGGCTTCCCAGAGCTCTTTCCTTGGTTCCATGGCAGCGGCTGCGCCTAATCTTCATCCTTCCTGTTTTGGGAAGCACCGTAGCTACCAGGCGTCTGTTATAAACTTGGTTAGGGTATATATCGAAATAGTACTGAGACGGCTGCCTTTCGGGGTTGAGTTACCTACTATTAGGTAGGGCTGGGGAAAGTCCACCAAGATCAGATATTGGGCGCTTAGCTACAGTCCGGTGTTGGGCACGCACCTGTGTTGCAAAAACAGATACTATGCTGGGAAGATTCCTGGCATAGATTTTTATCAAAATCTTAAAAATGAATAAACATCAGCATTCGAGAGTTTATAATCTAAGGTTTTTATCACCAATCTCGCTACCTTATTTCTTTCATCATCTTCCCCGAAACGCCTTGGCCTGTATTACTCTTCTCCAAAATGGAATCGAAATGAACAGAACACCCTTGATAATATAACTCACGTCTGCATCTGCTTCACCTAACGATACAAATTCGATGGCTACCAAAGGAAATCCTCCCAGTCGCAATGAGGAGGAAGCATGTCGCAAATTTAACCTCCGTCTGTTCTCCTCAAAAATATGTCGATCGCTTCGTATCAAATATCGAATGCCCCGTGATCGCTCCGCCCATGGGCCTCGGTCAACGTGCAGCCTGTGCAAATACTCACCTTTCGATGCGGCTAAATACTGCCCAAATATGTACCGACGCTGTATCACGCCTGGTGAAGTGGAAAATTCCAAGAAGTCAATCCTTCACCGGCTGCCGCCTGAGATGATATTCCTTGTCATGAAACACCTCAAGCCATTCGAAGTCGAATGTCTGAGATATGTGTGTCGGCTATTTTACCATAACTATCCCAGCTCGCGGTTCCTCACATCGCAAGGAAAGTTCGAACTCCAGTGTCTGATGGAGCGCGAGCCTGGATCGAAAACACTGGCGTGCAAGGAATGCTGCAATAGAAGACACAACAAATCTATGTTCTATCCGATAGACTGGAATAGGAACCCGCATCATCGTAAGTGTAAGAAATATCGGGGTGGGCTGTTACAACTCTGCCCATACAGGAGTGCCAGCTTTGCCGACATGGTAAATCTCAGCAAGGGCAATTTTCGGTCCTTTCAGGTTCCCAAGTGTTCCCACGACGCATTTGACCTTGCTCTTGCGTTGCAGGGAAGATTTTATTCTTTGGAAGACGAGACTTGGACTATCATCCACCAGGGTAAGAACAACGTCCTTTCCACAACTGTGCTGGTGGCGATCTATCATGCTGCCAAAATCCCCTCCTCAGCAGACGTGGAAAAGGCCTGCAAAGCCTTGGATATGCCCCTGTGTCCCCATGTCCACCTAGGCGACCTATGGGTTACAAATCAATATATGCCCGGTCTGGTGGCTCTGCATTTGTATCAGGTCAGCCCTCTTGGCGATTGCAGCTGCTTGCATTGCAGAGGTTTCATGTGCCTATTTTGTGACTCTAGATTCAAATTCAGAGTGTTTGCCCGAAAAGAACCTGTGGCAAGCACGTGTGTTGGGGTGTCAGTAATGCGAAATCTGGGTGAATTGAAAGATCCTGATGATCCATTATGGTTGACGCAACTTTCAATCCCCAAATTACCGGACTTCAGAACCGTGTGGTCTGATAGTATAACCGCAATGTACCTGAATTGCGCTACCGGCGTTCCACAAGATAGCCCCGAAAGCAATGCGGTCTCAAGGCTGTGGGAAAACAAGGCTAAATGTGTGTTGAATGAGAGGGATGGTTGGACGACGACTCCTCTTGGGAATTCGAGGGGGAAGACCGAAACATTGCACAAGCCATTATGGAAGCCTCCGCTGAGAAGACAACACAAGAAGTACTGGCGTTGGTAAGGACCTTATTCTTCTCCGTTCCGGGCAATTGAACGAATTGCTTCAGGTTAAATAGCTGCTAACCAATTTCCACTGTTCAAACAGGGAAGCCTATAGTTCCGACGGATTTCTTACCGACGAAAAACCAATGAGTAAATCTGATCCAAGAAAGTCGCTGCATTAACGGTAAAATGCTTCAAGATATAAGTCAGTAGTTAACATAATAATGCGTAATTTCCTGACAAATCATCAAATTTTTTTTTTTTTTTTTTTTTTTCGAATAAATTTCTGTAATTTTATTATTATACGGAGTACAGTACGAAAAGTTGCGGGACAATCTTAAGTAGTAAACCTGGAGATCTAAGAAAAGCTTGGGTGTGCTAATGTGTTAACACATGGAGAGTAAGTGCAGGAAAACCAGATGAGCCTGGGGTTTAGG
>LGRN01000061.1:0-85016 GCA_001883825.1 Emergomyces pasteurianus Ep9510 | reverse complement strand
AAAAAAAAAAAAAAAAAAAAAAAATCGCTCCGATATTTTCGGAGAGCATACAGAAGAGATAATCGATACAACTTTGTCACACATTAACATGTAAGTCCCCCGCCATTCAATCAATCTGAGCGAGGGGACCGATCTGGAAACAAACAAGTTTTTCTCCCTTCCCCTTCTTCCCTTCCGCCCCATACTTTCCCATTTAATAGCCCCAAAAGCTGACGCTCGTATCAAAACGATACAAAAGGAAACAACCAGTCCAATATAAAGTACTTAGCAGCTGCAAGTATGGGTGGCACGATGACAGGAGAACGCGAGATTCCCGGTAGTCGTCTAATCATGGAGTTGGATAAAGTTCTGATGGAATGAGATATATAAACGATGGGGGGGGGGGGGAAATTAAAATATGACATCGGCAAAAGAGTAGTAGAATAGATAAGTTGCCAGAAAAAATATATATATAATCTTTTCTTCTCGAAAACAATGTGCTTTGACAACGAAAGACGCTTCGCTATAGCGACAGGGGAGTGGTGGAATTAATGCCAAGTAAGAAAAGTGAAATCGGAACCAACGCGACACCAATGATAATCGATTTCGAAAGCAACAGAAAAAAGGCGGCCCAGCAGACTTGAAACTATAATTTTATAGACGCATATTTGTAACTGTGCCGTCAATTAAAGAGCGTATGGATTGACGGAGCGAATAGTGAGACACCTGGGTGTTCGGGTCAGCATGGCAGTTATATGCAATCGGCTGTATTGGAAACTTACGGTGGACTCTTGGACAGATCTGTCTTCAGAATTATCGGCACCCGGGTCATCTCAGTGACATCCTGGATATATTCACCATCGTCTTCCCGCAATTTGAAAAGCTTGAGATACTTTTCTTTATTCGTCAATTTGGTTTCAGGGGCTTCAACCGTACTGCTTGCAATCTTTGGGTCTGAACGGGTACGATGAGGAGCTTGCTGCAAGTGACCATTCTTCGTGGGAGATGGAGGCATGCTTTGGGTTGATCGGTCCATAGGAGAGTTCAGCGAGACGCCCGCAGCCATCTCCGTAGCCTCAGAAATATCATCATCCTCATCCTCGTCGTCAAACAGAGCATCAACGTCGTCCGTCGAGATAGTGCCCGTATCTGTTTGTTTCCGCTGAGCTTCTTCTCGCTCGCGGGCTCGTTCCTTCGCGGCCTCCGCTTCGCGAGCGGCAGCGGCAGCGTTGGCAGCACGTGTACTCTGGGCAGCTTTGGGACGCTCATCCTCTGGAATATACGCAGACGATGGGACTCCTTTCTCCCAGTATAGCTCGAGAACACGCTGCTCCTTGCGGAACTCAGCTTTCTTCAAAGGCAACTGATCACAATGCACACGTTTCTCAAAGCCATATTCCGGGATAAGAACGTCGAAGGCAGATTCATAAACGCAGAGCACAATACCCTCGCTGATAAGGTCACCTCCAATTTCGTTTCGCTTCTTGTCCATAATGCGGCAGGATTCGATATGGACGCTTTGCTCTTGAGCGGTCTGCGCAGAATCTTTCTTGTTATTGCACTGTTCGGCCGTCTTAGTGAGATTTTCGACATCATCGGTGCATTCGACGTCAGAGAGTACGGCTTCCAGTTGACGATGAACTATAATATCTGCATAGCGTCTTGATGGGTTGGTGAAGTGAGTGTATACTGGCAAGTTAAGAACATAATGTTGTCGCTGATCTTCTGACACACTTCCTGCAACGTAATACTTTGCACGTTGCATAGCCTTAAGAAGCAATGTTTCCATTCCCTAAAAGAAAAACTCCATTAATAAAGGAGAATATATACCAAAGGAGTAAATATATTGAACGTTGATAGAACAAACCTTGCGAATCTCAACGTCTTCTATTTTGAAGAGACTAGTTTGGAGTGTACCACTGCTAGTAGAATCGATATCGTACCCCAGTCTGGTCATCCGGTCAACGAAAGTTTGTAGGCGCCTGAAGTTAGGTGGTGCCTGGCGACGAAGGAATGCTTTGTCTGGAAGAGCTGATAGGAGTTTCTTTGCGACGAAGGAATTTGCCTTGTGGCTTAATTCCTCAATGAGTTCATGCGCCGGCGTGGTGTCGAAGATGTTGTGTTCGACCGGAACGTTCTCATCATCAAGTTGGTAAAGGAGTCGCAGGGCCGGTATATTGGAGGACCGATTGCCAAATCTCGCTTCCCTAAATTTAATGGCAATATCCTAACGGTTTAGTTAGTTAAGCGAAATATGCTTCTTTCCCGTCACACATTTTCTATCTATCTACACTTACATTCAAAGTCTTAATATCATCTGCAGTAGCCCCGTGCAGTTTAACATCGGAATTTCCGTTGAGGACGGCATCCACCTCGTCGTAAGTGAGTTTTCCTGAGCTCTTGATAACACCTTTGCCAATCCACGGTTCTCCTTCTACGGAGCCGGTAGCAGAATTTACTTGGAAAACGACACTGACGGTTAATCTTTCTTCACCAGGCAAAAGCGAACATATTTCAGTCGCCAAGCGGGGAGGAAGCATGTTAACCACACGATTCATAAGGTACACGCCGGTACCACGTTTCTTAGCTTCTCTGTCAACGAGCGAGTTACTCTTGATAAAGTGAGCGACGTCTGTCACATGGATGCCAACTTCCACCTTTCCATGAGGGAGTGTTTTGACGTGTATGGCGTCATCCAGCTCTTTGGTGCCGTTGGGGTCGATTGTGAAAGTAGTTTCATCACGGAAATCCCGCCTGTTTGACAACAAGGTTTCGTCTTCGTCCTTTACGGACCATTTCTCGAAGCCAACATTCTTCAACACTGCCTCAGAGAATTCGTCAGAGGCGAAGTTGTTGTCTCTAAGTAGGGCATCTGTCTCAACCTTCAAGTTACCCATGGCGCCAAGTTGTTCAACGAGAGTTCCGAATGGATGTAGAGAAGTGATGGGCCATCTTTTTATGCATGCAACAAATATGTTGTTAGCGTAGTCAGCGTGCTTTTCAACGAAATCACGGGGAGCTTGTTCGGTGGGAATTGCGATTAAAGGAACACGCTTGTCAGTAGGTTTGAACCACACGATCTTTGGCTTCTCTTGTTGACGATCATGGTGGTAACGAGAATGACCGCCGTCTCTAGCCTGTCGCTCTGCTTCCTGTTTCTCTTTTGTAGCCTGGCTAGAGGGTCGAAGAAGGCCTAAAGAACCAGAAAACATCTGACCGGCCACACGTTCGATCACAGCGACAACGTGGCCCGCATAAAGGGGTTTCTGTTCATCACTGATTTCATCTTCCTCCACAAGAAGCAGGCTCTGGCCCTCAACTTCAACGTCATCATTCTTCTTCTGAGTCGGGCGTTGGCGCAGGCTCCCTCTTCGCCGAATGCTTCCGTCAGGAGCAATTTGCGCAGAATCACCATTAGTAATAGAGTCAGATCTAGAACTTTTGTCCATCCCGGCAGTGCTGCCGCTCCTTGTGTCAGTGATATCCTTGCGTTTTTTCTTCTCCTCCTTCTCTCGTTTCTGACTCCATACTTCATCAACATCCAACAGTTCAACAGCAACAAGATCGCCTTCGAGGGCACGGTTTCTATCCTTGCTTCCGCAAATAAAAATATCTGCATCGAGGTCCGGAGTAGTGACGTAAGCGTCTGATCGATTTTTCTTGTTGACCCTCAAAATCCCGGCCACGAGTTGGCCGTCGTTCAATAGAGCAGGCAATGATGCCTGGGGAAGATATGGGGTAAAAAGCGTTTTACGCTGTTGCTGTTGTTGCTGCTGCTGTTGCTGAGCAGACAGTTGGGGAGCAACATGTTGAGTGGTCGCTTGCAAACCTAGATTTTGAGGATTCAGCTGACCGCTTGCTTGCATTGCTTGAAGCTGGGCAATTTGAAGAGGATTTAGATGCTGACCAGCAAACATTTGCGGGGATGCCATGACAACTTGTCCTTGAGGAAGCTGGATGAGTTGGGGTTGCCCCGTATACTGGAAGGAACCAAGAGACCCGGCCGATTGATTCACAGACCCACGTGTGCGATGACCCGGTTGGAAATTTGCTCCGCCTTGTTGTTGACCAAAACTTCCCATGGGAGTTCGTTGCTGATCCTGGCCTTGGTTCTGGCTAGGGTTCTGTTGGCGCCAATTGCTATCGAAATTTCTTGAACCGGAACGACCATGCGATGGCTGACTGGAGCGTCGAGAAGAATCCGGAGCAGGGGATCCCTCATTTGATTGCGGAAATTGGAACCCGCCGGCACCTCTGCCACCGGAAGTTCCTCCACCACGGCCGCTGCCCAACGCCAAGGACTGACTACGCATATGTGGTCCAGATCTAATGTTTCCAGCACGCTGCACGCCTAATCCCTGCGATGCTTGAGGGGCGGAGGTGGCAGGTTGGCTAGACTTCTCAGTGGGTGAGCCTTCACCTTGGCTAGCCGTGCTAGAAGCACCTGAGGCGCCTGGAATTGGAAATTGGAAGCCAGAAGTGGTTCTTTTTTGCTGGGCGAGTTCGGCCGCTTTTCTTGCTTCGGGGAGAGCCAATGAATGACGGCGTTGATGGCCAGCTCCTGCAGGAGCACCACCACGGCCACGAGACGGTTGGCCATTTTCACGATTTTGATTAGACGAACCCTGGCCCTGACCCTGGCCTTGACTATAATCGTAAGTAGAACCGGATGCACCTGAAGAAGGAGCGGGTGGGGGCCCCATGCCGACATTCGGGAGTGCAGACTGGTTACGTCGGTGAGAGGGTTGATTTTGGGTGTTCATAGGAACGCCTATATGCTGCTGTGACTGCTGTTGTTGGGCTTGGGGAAACTGAAAATTATTGTGGGAAACACCAGGGATCCCCTGAGCTTGTATGGGGGGCGAGTAGGCAGCCACATGCTGGAGAGGCTGTTGCGGGTGCAAAAGCCCCATGTTGACATATTGCTGATGAGTGGCGGCAATTTGCTGTTGCTGTTGTTGGAGAAGCTCAATCTGTTGTTGTAAAGCGAGTTGTTCCACTGTGAACACTTAAATTAATATATAAAGCCTACCATAAATGATGGGAAAGTCCCAAAAGTAGGAGCCAGTTAAAAGAAAACAGAAAAACACAACTTACTCATAAGTGGAGTAAGTTCTGAAGGGCTTCTCCGATGCGCGATATGAAGGCGTCTACCCGTAGGGCCGGGGATAGACTGGCCTTGCTGATCCATGCTTGAGATTGATAAAGCACAGAGGCTTTAAATTATGTCGTGAAACTTTATATGTGGAGTTGTTAAGTTTGACTGCGTTCGGATGATTGCGTCGACCAACAAAAAAAAAAGAGTTATGGAAAAGGAGGCTCAACCACGCCCAATGACTGGGTGGATCTTGGGCTGCTAGCCAATGTTTAACGAGACTTAAGTACGAAGTGTTTTAGGCGACGTGGCTGATCTAGGATCCAGAGGTCAAACAGCAAGTAAGCAGAGAACAGAGGAATAGGGTAGGGGCAGCATTTATTAGGTGGATTGAGGAGGTACGGAATGAGAGGAGAGAACACAAAAACAGAGCTGGATGGGAATATTCAGGGAGAGAGAGGGACGGGTGTGGTGGGGCTCCGAGGTTAGCTTTGTTTTTTTGCGGGTATCTTACACAGAGGCAGGTGTCAAGTCAAGTGATGGAACGAAGCGGAAGATTTTATTCGAAGAAAAAAAAAAGAGAAGTATTTAGGAAGCTTGGCCCACCTGCAAAACAAATTGTCCGATAGTGGGAAGAGACCGTGCCCTCGAAATATGATACTGGTAAGCGTGGTAGTGGCAAATAGTAGGAGTATCTCGTCTGAGTGGATTAGGGGATAAAGGACAGGCTCGAAAACCCAGCAGCAGATTTGGAAAGTATTTTTAAACCAAAATATTATTATTATTGTTGTTATTGTTGTTGTTGTTGTTGTTGTTGTGATTTGTTATTTGTTGTTGTTGTTGTGGTTGTGGTTGTTGTTGTCGCTGTTTCTTTGGGCTGGATCGTTTTGAGTTTTGGTATGTTATTTATCGATTTCCATTCAGCCGGGCGGAAGGAGAGGACGAAGCACCTGGTGACTAGAAGGAAAGACCGAAAAGTAGAGGGCAGAGGAAGAGCAGGAGGGACGACGCAGGTGGGGGAGGGGGGGGGGCGGCGAGAGAGTTGTAAGGAAGGGAAAGGCTGCTGCTGCTGCTGCTGCTGCTGCGGCTGCGGCTATGAACAACAACAAACAGGCGGAGAAGTGGCTGATGTTGTTGTTTGAATTTGGTGGTTTTATGGGAAGGTAGAACCTTAAACCAGGAGCTGTGAGAAGAACAGAACGACAGCTGAGATTAGCAGACGGGCACGATAGTTTATTTATAATGAGCAAGCACACTTCAATGAAATGCCAATCAGAAAGAAGAGCCCAAGAGAAGGTAGCAGTGGCATCTGAGGGAAGGTAGTATGATTTTAAGGGGAGACAAAGCAGCAACAGAGCTATATTTATTGCTTCAGGGAGGGAGGGGGCGCGGGGCGGGTGTCAGAGTGTGCCTGTGTTCTCTGTTGTGTTTTTGAGCGAGAGTTGCTGCGGGAATTCACCAAACAAACAAGCAAACGACAAGAAGGAGAGGACTAGCAGGCCAGCAAAACAAGGATGGAGAGAGTGGAGGAGAAGAAGGGGGGACGAAAGGAAGGTGATGATAGAGGCTTTCGTGAGGGAGTGAGGGGAGTGAGGACGGATAGAGAGAGACGAGATCTAGGATTACGGAGAAAGAGAGGATGAGGATGAAGAGCGGACCGGGGGGGCGGAGGAGAGCAGAAGACGAAGCAGAAGATGAGGATGGATGTGGAAAAGGCGAACGACAGGGAACAACAGGCCGGGGGATGACAAGCAACAAAGCAAACATTCAAAAATGCTCGTAGTTCAGTTTTCTTGCAGACACTAGCGGGCTAAACTAGCGCCTTCAGAGACAGCCGTGTGTTGTTGTTTGATAAGGGGGAGGGGGGAATGGCTTTTAACTAATGGTTTTAGCGGGGTTTAAGGGCTATCTTGGGGAACTCTGGGGTCTGTTTGGGATCTGTTTTGGGGGGAGGGCGAGGGGGCTAAAGGGGGGCCACCCTAAGTTGTGCCTTAACTGATTGGAAGATATGGGGCAAAAGTCTTCTTCCTCAATAACGACTCCAGCCACTCAAAAAAGCTCTCTCTCGACTAAAAATACACTCCAAGACTCACCTGTTTCGTATGGCTCATACCCAAAATGTGTATAACCACTGAGGGACCATGGAATGGGTTTGTGGTGGTGGTCGCGGTTGTTCGCGGAGGTATCATATGTTACACCAAGTAGTCCGGTTTGGAAAAAATTCCGGGTTTCTGTTCAAACCCAGCCTGGGGGGTAGAGGAAGAGATATTGGACAAATCGAGAGAGAGAGAGAGAGAGAGAGAGAGAGAGAGAGAGAGAGAGATAGTTAGTTGAATCGACAATGTGTTTCTTCTTTGGGGAGAGCCGATGTAGTGTGAGAACCAATTGACATTCGTTCTGCGAGCGAGCTGACACGGGGGGCGATAACTTGCAGGCACTAAAAGCGAGAGCTGTGGGCGGGCCGGCAAAAAATGGATGTGGAGAAGAGGAATAGAAGAGACGAAAAGGAAAGAGGTTTCTGCTTTGAAGAACGTGAAGAGGAAGCAGGGAAGAAAGGGAAGAAGAGAAGAAAGAGATGGATCAGAGAGTCAAAAGGAGGGAAAGCAAAAAGGAAACGAAGAAAAGAAAAAAAGGGAAAACGTAGCTGGCAAAGTGGTATTGGAAGGTTTGAAGCTCTCTGATTACAAGAATTATAAGTTTACATAGCTTATATATACGGAGTATTAAAAGGAATAAAATAATTTTGCCCCCAACAGAATATGATCTGGAGAGTTTAACAGCATAAAGTTCCTTGCTCTCCTGGCTACGAGCTGCCAGATCAGCATCGACTGGCTGGCATCTTCATCATTATCCTCGTCTTCCCAGTGCCCGATGATACCAGATAAAAAACAGCTTTGTGTTGAGCTAACAATGATGGACGTCACTCCAAAGCAGATGCCCGCCTCAACCACAGAACTGCGAAACCTTCTTTCATAGCCTGCCCACTTCAAGTTGTCACTCACAACCCACTCAACTTTAAGCCGTGATAGCTGCCAGTTCTGGCGTTTCCCTCGCAATCAAGCTCCTGGCTTTCCATCAACCAAGGGTCGAAAACTTTGTCTTTGCCTTCCAGATGTAAGTACGGAGTACTACTAAACTAAAAAGAGAAAAATCACCAATTATTTCCATTCGCCGGTTCAAGTCCAGATACTGTCCATTTAACATTATTTATATGTATATATACCTGCCTAGGTAGGTATATTTTGTATTTAAGAAGATAAATACTACTACTCCAGTAATATATATTATTTTATATCCTGCATATGTCATGTCGAACAGCTGTGGTGCACCCGCTCGCTTACAGACAGGTATATATACTGTATGTTCAAACTATGTCTTCTTATTGGCCGACTTTGACGCGCTCCTAGCGTTAGCCCTCGAAAGCCCCCGTGAAACTTTAGCGACAACGAACGACGTACGATACTGATGGATCGCCAAACACACGCCTCTTTTCCAAGTTCATTCTATCTGTCCTTTTTTTTTTGCAAATAAAGTTACTGCAGTGCGTGCATGCTGTGCAAGGGCATATAATCGCTACTAATGATATAATTTTTTTCATCCCTCCCACAGCCACCTGAGCTGAGCTCCAGGAGCGAAAATAGCTCCTCCGAATACAAGTTCCCAACACTTCGATCGGTATATTGTACACTACAACAACATCTCATCGCCTGAGTACCCAGTACCTACTCCCGTAGTACCCTCTGCCAACTGTCTTCGAAAGTTCCCATCTCCTGCCTCCGTAATCCCGATTTTGTTCTTCCTTCCATCCCCGAGTCCGGCCGATACACTTCAGTTTAATCGGTGGGATCTGAACCATATTTTCGAACTGCTCGGAGGGCTTTGTTTTGGGGTGGGCAACTCCCCCTGGCGTAGTGTGGACTGTGGAGGGATTGCATTTTTCTTCCCCTGCCCGTTTATTGGAGGTTGCATTGATCGATTCCCTGCGTGCGATAGTCGGCAGGTGGTAGGGTGGTAGCTGGCTAGAGGGAGACGTGATTTTTATTTTTTCCACCTTTTATAGGCGGGGGAGTAAAGAGCGTTGCTGAATCTTCAAAAAAAAAAATAAAAAAAAAAAAAAAAAAAGAGAGAGAAGGGAGGTTGATTTCCTTTGGCGTGTTTGGTCATTTACAAACAGGCCTTTTGTTCTTTACAACAACCCCGCGAACGGCAGTCGGGCAACCAGCACTTTTGGCCCATTACATATAATTTGAGGGGCGTCGGATAAACCCGCATGCCATTTTTTTCCCCCTCTCCCATAATCCCAATCCTTCAAAGAAGAGCTTCTACTTCTACTTTTCCGTCACCATGGGCAGACCACAGCTCTACTCTCCCCGTCAACCGGACAGCCCTTCAAGACAGCTTATATTAGAGCTAGCCAGGGACCTCGAGCAGGTCCGTCTACACAACAACGAGCTCAAAAAAGTAAGAGCCTACGAGCGTAAATCGTTCTATGAAAAGCTAGACCGTCTAGACAAAGAGAAGGAAGAGGTACACAATGCAGCTCTGACCGCTGCAGCTGCCAAGCGTGATGCGCTCAGGCTTGAGGCTGAGGAGACTTTGCAACTACACCTGCGTGCCGAGGAGGAGGAAAGGAGGCGAAAGGAGGAGGTGGAGAGGCTGAGGAGAGAGAAGGCCGAGCGGGAGAAGGCCGAGAGGGAACGGCGGGAGCGAGAGGAGGCTGCGCGGGTGGCAGCTGTGAAGAGGGCGCAAGAGGAGGAGGAAAGGAGGAAGGCTGAAGAGGAAGAGAGGGCGCGGAGGGCTGCGGAGGAAGAAAAGGTTCAAAAGATGCGGGAACGCGTGGCGCGGGCAAGGGAGAAACAGGAACAGGAGGTTGAGCGCCAGAAGGTTGAACAGGAACAAGCTAAAGCCAAAGCAGCAGAGGATAAGAAGGAACAACTGCAGGCGGAGCAAGCGTCATCCACAACAAAAATCCTGGGAGCTGCGCATCGTGCTCCCCAACAAATCGCGGAGCACCAACGATACCTTGAGCTGCACAAGTATCTCAAGGAGTTTCGACGATACATGGTTGCTGAAACTAAGAAGAATCCGGTTCTGAAACAGCATATGGGTGACATGCGTCGGACGATAAAGAAATGCGTCGGCCAGCTCGTCACAGATGACAAGGTCGCAAACCGCACTCCCGTAAGTTTCTTGTGTTCTTTTTCCCTTTTTTTTTTTTTCTTTTTTTTTCCGGAATACCTTTTCTGTTCGTTCTAGGGCAGTACACGTACACGTACTCGTCACACGCACAAGCTCCACGTTGCACCTGCAAGTTTTTCTTGTTCCTCTTTACCTGGGCTAACCAACTCACTCGCAAAACCTTGGTTGAAATCAAAATGTCTAGACCAACGAAATAACCACAGTCCTCAAGAAGGCCCTAACCCTCACTGAACCCTCCGTCGACGTGCGCCAATTCCTCGCTTTCCACCCGCAACCCCTCGCTGCCAGCACCAATAAAGCCGAAACCAAAGCCCCAGCACTCCTGCTCTATCTCCTAAACATCTTCTCAAAGGCCATAATTGCTCAGCTCATCGCCGAAGCCGGCATAACACCCAAATATGCCGAGCCTCTGGGCGTCCTCACCGCCCAAGTCTTCTCCATGGACGCTTTCACGTACAACGGCATATCAATGATCGACCTCCTCCTCGCCAAATACCATGCCGTATGCCCCATCCTATGGGGTTTTTACGGCAACGAGGCGACGGACGCCGGTAAAGCAGCCATCGGCTGGTGGCGCGAGCGCAACGACCAACAACATCCTGGGCGCTTCATATCACCACAGACGCACGAGGAGCGCATGGTCGGCCTCGGTGCCGGCTTTGCGGCGATATCACTCCGCAACTTCGCCAAGTCGACACGCAAGAATCCCGTACCGAATACGTACTTTTGGCGGGCGTGTGCCAATATCTTGAATGTTCCGCCTAGTGAAGTGCAGGATACGCATTTGCTTGTGCTGAGTGCATTGTTGAGACATTCTGCGCCGAGGATAGTTGGATTTTGGGGGGACGTGGGGCTTGCGTTGTTGCGGAGGGCTGTAGTGGAGTTCCCAGCTTCTTTGGGGGAGAGGAAGAATGCAGCGAGGGCGAGTGTGGAAATTCTGAGGGATGTTTTTGTTAGGGAGAGATGTATTTTGCTTTAGAATGGGAGTTACTTTGCTGAATGGAGTTGGGGGACAGGTTGCAATTTGGAACTTATTTTGGATCCTCTTAGGGAACCTGGCAAGGTTGGGGACAGCCAAAGGGGTGTTGTTTGTTTTTGATTCTGCCTTTAGTGGGCTGGTATCTATCTGTTCATCTCCTTTACATGCAGAAAAAACTTGTTCGGATTTGAGATGGATAGTAGTTACCATCTACTTCTTCGTCATTCACCCGATCCCCCACATTCATGTTTCAGAGGCCTTTCGTGTTTTATTATATTTTTTTTTTCTCACGTCAGAGCGAGAGAGATTCACCCTATACATTTTTATCGCGGATAGATAGATATCGATTTTCTCATTGGTATGGAATATATAAGGGTATTCAGAACTTTTTAAGTGCTTTACATCCGGACCTACTATCATTACCAGATTAGAGGTTCTGGCTTTGAGAAGAGGGAGCGAGTGATAGCTTACTTTCCGATACATTCGTTAAGGACGTTTCGTCTATGGAAATCCCACTCCGGTCTTCCATGGCTTTCTCTCTTTCCTATCACTCCTAGAATCGTGGTTTATTTCTCTCCCTACTTAAATGAAGACAGGGCGCCCCTGGGAGCAAAATGAATATAGCGGGTTATGGCCATGCTTTTAATTAAGAACAACGCGACGCGGCATTGAACACTGAGTTCATTTTATATACGAAATGTGTATATATTCCTTCTAGCCACAATCCATTTGTCTTCAGGGATCCTTGGGAAAACGCAGGCGCATATGGTTGGAAGAGTAGGTAGATGGTTGTACTGTGTAGCTCGTAAACCCACGCTTGATTGAATACTCATTGTATTTATTCAGGTAATTTTTTGGGGGAACTATTAATGCTCCGTATATGTGTACAGTTGTCATATTGTATCTACCCCGTTAGATCAGCGGAAGAGTCTGTTCTCCCGTTGGGGGAAAAAGAGCTCAATTCAACCAGGCGCATAGCTGCCAGTGGTCAATCCAATTCCTCTTAACACGCGACTATTTACATGCCCAAAAAGTTTATATATAAGCCTCTCATGATTTCAACAGGCAATCGATTTAAGAAAACGGAGGTGGCAAAAGAATAATCTCTAACTTTAAATAGTTTTAAGATATTTCATATACCTTGAGTACTACTAACGCTGTCCGCTGTACTATCATAGTACGACACTCCTTTGTAGTTTCCAGATCGGAAAGGGAAACTGCTTCTCCGTACAATCTGCAGAATATTACCCCTGTCGCCTGACCAAATTAGCAATTTGATCCCGCCCGCCTCTAATGTTGGACTTCAGGAATGTATGTACCATATAACAACGATTGAAAGACGAAACGTGTTGAGCCCTGTTGATGAGCAGGAAGGAAAAGCTTGATCTATACGTGAAGGAAAATTTATATGCTTCGGGGGAATAGATAAAATCTATAAATATATTAGCTGGAATGCAGAAAATACTTCTTTTTAAATCCATATAGGTCTGATATAGTCACTTTCAACCTCAAAAGGAGAGTATTGAAGTTTAAATAAAATAAAACATAGTGAACTATATAAAACTCCTACCCCATCTGCCGTGTGTACTGAAACATGGACTATAGAGAACGATGGGCTACCACATAACGTCTCTCCAACATTGGGTGTCCGTGTTCCATAAATATTCGCGTTGAAGCAACAAGTAGATGGCCTGTGAGATGGGGGCGAGGGCAGTGTTTTGAACTCATATCCGAACATGAAAAAGTAGTCAAGCACAGAGTACTGGTTGTGGGAGGGAGTATCTTAAAACTGCAAATCAAGTAGGGCACTCGAAGCAGGATGGCTTTTGATATGGCAAGTTTAGATCAAATGATACCACTCACACGATGGTTATCACATAAATATAATTAACAATTAGGTGGAATGGAATTGAAATCACCTGTAAATCCGGTCTGAAGCCCTTCAAACCAATAAAGGAAAAAGGTGCTTCCTCACCTCTTCCACAGGAATAAAAATTCTTTGACTAAAAGAATAAACCAAAATGACGGAATCAAGAGACAGCAAGCTCGGTCTGGTAGTGAATATTGAAACTGATAATATCATCCTGGGCCTTTGCCCCCCACCGACATATGCGCACTTCGCTTCAATCTTCACCTGTTTCATCCTACAAGACGTCAGAAATATCCGCCAGCGCTCAGCCAGGAATATAGGTAGACACATGCTCAACGAACCACAGGACCAAATCTCAGTCGCCTTGTTGACTAGATTCCCCCACGCTAGACTGCGCTGCAATGGCCATCTCTGCATCCCTCACATAGGTGACTATTGTGAGGACCATTGCTCTCAGATGAATAGTAAGGCAAATCCATATGTATACCACGCCATTTTTTGATGCGATATGCCACCCTATCCGCATATGATTCATCTAGCAGCGGTTGGCTAAGGCCTTTACAGGACTTGCAGCGCTGGTGGTATATTCTTGCATTGTATTTCGCTCCAGGGTACATTCGTATGGTGATGGCAATTCTCTTACTTGACCATCCTGTCGAGGTACATGAATTGTTGTGGCAGGTGAATCGCCCCATGATGTTTGTGTCGTAGCTGTTGACACAGCCTGTGCTGTCGTCGACATCATGGAACTTGAAATAGACACCATCTTCTTCCAGCAGGTGTGATACGCTCTCGTGGTGTGTTGGATACATGGACCATCTTCTAGCATGTGGACTGGTATGAGCTGAGGAGTTTTGAATGTGTTTTTCGAGAGCTGGTTTGCTTGCGAATGATCGGTTGTGTGGATTGGAATCATGCATCGAAGTGTGGGATGAGGAGTTCTGAATGTGTTGCTCGAGGGCCCGCTTGGTTTTAAATTGCCGATTGCAAGGGGCACATCTTGCCATAGCTGGTGAACCTAGAGCCGCCGGAACGAGAATGACGCGATGCAATAACAAGGGAAATCTCTAACCTAGAGCCCAGCTTTCCACTGGCAAAAACTTAACTTCGCACTTTCCCTTGTATTTAGGAAAGATAGAGACTTGTTGTCTCTTTATATATGGCATGTCAAACTGATATATATCGAAAGAACTTGGCGATGACAGATTCGGACTTGTGCATGTTGATGAACAGTAGTATGTAACTGAGAGTCGGAGTTCTATCCCGACCAACGGCTCGCTAGCTTTCAGAAAAATACGCTCTGCTTCATTGAACCCAGCAATCCCACTTATCTTCCATCGTATACATCCTATGTGCAGAGCCCCGAACTGGTAACATAGTTATGTATTGCACATACCACGGAAGCACGCTCAAGCCTCGTCTACTTGGTCAGTTCGGGTATGTGCGCAAATCATAAACACTTATACCTGCAATGTTTTTCTGCTTTTGTTAGCCGTGCAGTAAAATCATCAGCTCATTCTTTCGGAGCTCTTCCACCATTCCATACTTATAATATTGCCTGCCACTAAACTTTCGCATGGAAAGATCGTGTAAACTTACCTAGTCTTATGGCCAATTCTATGTACACCTCCCACTCAAACCTAATGCATTAAAACAGTTTGTCAAAGCCATTGGGGAAAAGTCACTGTGGCCTCATGATTGAAAGTGATGATTGGATAACATCCTATGTGGTAGCTAAGAAAGATTTCTGACATCTTGTGGGCCCCCTTTCCCTATGACGGTGTATATACCAGGCTTGGACTGAGTTGGACAGGATGCTACGGGCACCAGCTATGCAAATAGAAGGGTGGACGCTAATGGCAAAGGGTCTGATTTTGGAGAAATTCGGTGGCCCTCCAAGATGGCAAAACGTCACAACAGTCCATTGAGGAGTTGGAGAAATGGACGATGGTGAGCGGATGCCTAAGAGGTAAAATGCACAGACACCAGGCCATGATCAGAAGAACTAGTATGTATCCAGGCGGAGAGAAGTTGGAATACTTCACCCTGCAACCTCCTTTTAGTTTTCTTCTCGTGTTGTCTCTATGGAGCAAGAAAGACACATCCTGGGCTAATGTTCATCCCACTATGGCGTATGGCGTATAGCGTATGGCGTTTTCATATTTCATATTTCTAACTGAACGTCCCCCCCGCATTTCTTTTAACCGACCTAGAACCGTCGCTCATCGGACATCAAAACATGGCCTTCTGATGGTACGGAGTATGCAGTGTTTGTTCACTGTGTGGTGCAAAATTAGCTGCAGAGAGCTCCACGGATAACTCAAATGAAATAACGCTGTTTGTGTCATGCATCGGTCGGATTTGAAATGTAACCGGGGACTGCATTCACCCCAGGCTAGCATGGCATTCATGATGTGTGGCTCCCTGAAGGGTGGTTGCGGACGATGCAAGCGTGTAAGCACAGGCGGAGTGCTTTGGACTGCTTTGGACCGCTTTGTTGTTTGATGGAGATGTTGGCTACCATCAGGCAGGTATGTGAGAATGGGGATGGAGGAGAAAACTCCCTTGGACTGATCATGTATCCCGTTGCGCATATAAAACAACAGGATTCAGGTAAGAAATTTTTGCAGCATTTCTCATAGAGTCAATTCGTAAACGTAGTTGTGGATAAATCGAAGCTTAAACGGAGGGACGAAACAAGGAAAATGGCATGGAGTCGATGCTCTTATGTAACATAAGGCGCTCAACCGCAACCGCGCTTAGCGCTCGAGGAGGGGAAAGAGGCGGGCATTTCTCGATTAACTATGCATTGCTTTGGAAAATGCCCACAGTTAGCCCACAGAGTGTGTCCTTTCTGGAGTCGTGGGATTGCAGTTTCTAATCTTGGTTACGAGAGTCATTGGAGAGCTTGTTCCCTGCTGCTGATCTGGAAGAAGGGGGACAAGTACAGAGTACAGCAACAGGTATCAAGCACACCATCTCAGAAAAAATATAATTCAATATCTAGTAGCCGTGAAAATATATTTTGCTGTTGAAATGCTAGAATATAATAAATAATATATTTATGGATAAGTAAAAAGTCTCATGTATTTATTTATATACTAAACTCATTCTAAGAAAAATCGGACAGGAGAATCTGACAATCTGATTTCGAGCGGAGATACGTTAACAAAAACAACGAAATATTAAGGGGGAAAATATTCAAAATCAAAATAGGCAAAAAATGGTATCTCAAAAATAGGCATAAAAAATAGATGGCACGACATGCGGCGACTGACCCCAACGCGGCAAAATGGGGAATACAGCGTGGTATAAAATATATATGCAAGAATTTGACATGGTCGGGCCTGGTAGAAAAAAGAGAAAAAATGAGACAAAGGAAAATGGCAGGTGTGCCAAAATAAGTGAGTGACTGGGTAAGTAGGTGTGCCAAAAATCCGGGATTAAAAAATAGGGGGAGACCTTGAGAAGGAAACGAGAGATTGGAAAAGAAGAGAGATAGAAAACAAAGGGTATTAATGTACAAACATAGTTGATTTGGAAAAGCGAAAGTAGAAAACCAGTGAAAGCCCCAATGGGAGCAAACGATTGGAGTCGTAAAAGTGAAATCGCTATGCAAAAAGTAAAAGAAAATTGAATAAAAAATAAAAAATAAAAAATAAAAAATAAGAATGATAATGATGATGAAAAATTACAATCTGTCCGCGAGTTGTAGAACATGAAGATATAGAAGATGCTGTAGAAGATGAAGATATAGATCTAGCGAAATAAGAAAAAAGGCCAATTAAGGTTAATTAGTACCTTCTTGCCTCCACCAATTTTACCAATTTTAAACAATTTTTCTTCTGCTTTCAAATCGATCATATCGACGGGCCAAACGGCCCATCCCCCCCAGCAACACTCTCCTCATCCTGAGGCGAAATAACGCCACCAAGAACACTATCACCATCATCGCCATAGCCACCATAGTCACCGTAGGCGCCGTCGTCGTTATAACTTCGCGCTTCGGCATCATGGTCATAGCTCGACTGGCGCAGTAGCGGCGGCGTGGTTGGCGGCTCTGGGTCCCGTGGCAGTTTCTCTCTCTGTCGTGTGGAGAGTCTGCGAGGCCCACCACCACTTCCACTGTAATGTCTCAGCGGCCGGCTTTCGGAGTAGGTGCGCCGGCTGCTAGAGCCCATTGATAAAGGGGCAGGAGGGGCGCTGTAGGTTGCTGATGACTGTCGGACGTTTGAGCTGGGTGGGGTTAGGAGGCCGGAGAGGAAACTGGGTGGGTTATTATTGGAGCCCTTGGAAGGGGTGTGGTGAGCATTGGCATGGGCGCTGTTGTTGTTGCTCATGGCGTTCGCAGATGAATTGGGCGTGACGGCGGTTTCTCGTGCTTTGCGCCAGTTGCCCCAGGCCGCTGCAGCAGCTAAAGGTAAGGAGCGCGGGGAGGCGGCGAGGTTGGAAAGGGAGGATAGCGATGGGAATTGTTGGCCGCCGTTGCCATTACCATTGCCGCTGGACATGGCGCGTTCCTTTTCTTGTTGCTCCATCTGCAGGTTGGCTTTGAGACGGATGGCAGCGTCTCGGACGGCGTGTTGGTTGAAGTTTGGCTGGGAGAGTATGTTAATGATATCTTGTAGATCATCGAGGCGGACACCGAGGAGTTCGCGAAGCCAGTTAATTTCCGTCTCGCGCTCTTTCACTTTCGCGGGCGCATCTTTGTCAATGGCTGCAAGCTCCTGTTCCAATTCTTCTATGCGTCCTTCACGCTGCTGCAATTGATCCTGCAGAACCATGATGGACTCCCGCAGCGCCTGCGGCGAGATCTTCTCTGGAATCTCAGATCCTCTACGGAAAGTCATGGACGGCGATGTTGGCTGGCTAGGTGTGTGCCTCGACAGGCGGGGGGCCGCCGGAGCTGCCTTGGCGTTTTGTGCCGCTTGCGCCGCTGCCCGTGCAGCCGATTTCGCAATTTCAAGCTTCTCTTCGATATGAGCAAGCTTGTCTTCCAGATGTTCAATTTTCTCATCACGTAGCGCCAACAGTTCCATCAAGTGAGCTTCGCCACGTTGACGGTCCTCAGAGGTATTATGTAATGCTCGGGCATGTCGTTCGCGGAGGTCATTGAGGGCACGTTCGTGGAGGAGTCGTTGTTCCTGAAGTGCATTCTCCTTCGACTCAGCAGCTTCGGCGAGAGCAAGCTTCTTCGCATCGGTTGCTTCTTCAAGTTGTAGCTCGTGCCTCGCCTTCGCTGTATCCGCATCCATTCTCACACTGTCCAACTGGTTCTGGAGATGGTTAATTTGCGATTCCAGCTCGGCACGAACGCAGTTAACTTGATTATTAGCCGCATCGAGATCAGCCTCCATGGACTTTCTAGCCCTCTGGATTTCAGTATGGCTGCTCTCCCGTGCCTCGTTAAACTCGCGTTCAAACCGCGCTGCCTTGTTCTGCAAATCGTGATTTTCTTGTCTCAGCGTCATCACGAGCTCTTCAAGCCGTGCATTTTCTTGCTGCGATTGTCCGAAGATAAACCGCAGTTTGATGGCCTCCTTCTCCTGCTGCTGAAGTTCGCCAGCCTCCATCTCTAATTTTTCTCTCCGCTTAACTTCACGATCGTAACTTGTCCGAAGAGCATTGTTTTTGGCTGTTAGGTCTGCTTCCTTCTTTCGCCAGGTGGCCTCGTAGAATGCAAAGTTCCCAGACGCGCTGGCCATGTCCTCCTGGAGCTTTTCAAACTTCTTACGAAGACCCTGTCTTGCAGCCATACTATCCTCCATCTGCCTCTTCATATGATTAATAGTGAGTTTAAGATCCTTATTCTTTGCTTTAACCTGCTCAACCTGCGACCGCCAGTGGTCTCCGGAAACCCTGTACTCATCCAGAGTTTCTTCAAGGCTAATATTTTTCGTCGACAGCTCGGAGAGCGTAAGTTGCAGGCTCTCCTGCTGTTCCTGAAGAAGTTTAGATTGCTTCTCAATCCGCTCTGTTTCGGGAAGTTTCCGCTCCTTCAGGTCCTTGAGGGCTTCTTCTGTCTTCATAGCCGATTCACGGTGATAGGCTGCATCCTCCTCCGCAATCCTAAGCAGCCTCTGGCATTGGGCAAGAGAATCTTGCGCATCTTTGCGCGTTTGATACTCCTTCTCTGCCCGCTCTTCAGCAACCCGTAACATAGTCTGCATCCCCTCAACTTGAAACTTCAATGCCTCCATGTTATCCATATGAGAAACGGATTCGACAGGCGCATTGAGTCGGGGATGTTCCGAAATGGTATCGACAATGACCTGCCTCAAATCAATCGGCGGCTCCGGAGCGGGCTCAGCTGGTCTAGACACAGCAATTGTTTTCAACTCCGCCAACGCGTTCTGAATTTCGGTAAGGTCAACGATCGGAGGTGGAGGTGGAGGTGGGGCGGGTGGGGCGGGCGGGGCGGGCGGGACGGTTTCAATACGAGGAATTTGGCTAGCCAGCGCCTCAGCGACAGCTTGCTTGATTTTATCGACACGTCTATCCCTTCTATTCAACGGAGATCTGGACCTGTATTGGAAAGCCTGGTGGTCCGCATCGTCATCCTCGTCATCCGCATCGCTATGTTCAACAACTTCGGCCGAGGCGCTCCTGCGTTGGCTGACGGATCGCGAAGCAAGAACGTCGATAGATTGCTGGATGATGCCTAACGTCCGCTCAAGCGGATCCAGGCGGTTCTCAAGGATCCCGCCAACGATCTCGTTCACGTGTCGGTCGAAGAAACGGCTTCTCTGCCGTAGCTTCGCGTCCTCGCCGACGGAAATTGCATCATCCCAGTCACTCACATGTTCAATATCAGGATTGTTGAGGTGTCGTATCGGGGATTGAGTACCGCCGCTAAGAGGAACACTTCGCTGTGGCGATAGTAAATGTTGCGATTGCCCATCGAACTCTGAGTGTAATTTGGGCAAGTCGCCAAAGAGACGACGGCCGCCTCGCACACTTGGGCTTGGAGCGTTGCTGCGAACAGCATAGCTGGGAACAAGACGTGGGCCTGTAAACTGGTCGCCAAAGATTTCCTGGTTGGGCGGCTGTGGGGTGTTGAATCTCTCAATACCGAGTTCTGAGTTATTGTCATTCAGCTGCTTCATGACGGCATCGATCTCTTCCTCATCGAGGGAATCGTGTTCGGCGTCGTCTTCTGAACCCGACGCCACTCCGCTCAGGGGTAAGGTTTCCTCTTCTTCCTCTTCCAGAGCTCTGGAGTTTTCAATGATTTCCGGGGTGGATTGAGCAGTGGTATTTGAGAGGTACTTGGCGGGTGGTGGAGAGGAAGGAGGGGTAGACACAGCATAACGGGAGCCTTCGAGACCGATGCTTTTCTTTGAAGCGGCTGGTGGTTGGGTCTGCTTAACAGGAACTGGCGCTGGCGCTGGAACTGGAGCCGGAGCTGCAGCAACAACCGGAGCAGCAGGCTTAAACTCAAAGGCCTCAGCTGTGGGTTTAAGCACCGACGACGAAAGCTTAGACGAGCTGGAAATACCCTCGTTAACGGGGGTTTCAGCATTTTCGACAGTGGCTGGAGGACTATCATCTTGCGTAGGCCGATCTCTATCCTGTGCCTCAGACGCTGTCTTCTGTTGCTGGAGACCATGAAACCCAGGGCCTGAAGGGAACGAATCATTGAAGGCAGCAGCCTCATATTTATTCTTGAACTCAAACGGTTGCCATTCCGCAGTTTGGCTAACGGGGGTATCGTTTGAGTTTGAGACGGGAGTAAGGTTCTCAACAGTCGCGGTGGCAGCAGCAACGGTAGAAGGGAGAAGAGGAGGAGGAGGGACAATATCCTCAGTACGAGCACCAATCTCCTTATCATCTTCTTTCACAACCACCTCCGGTACCGCATTCCCATCCTCCTTTCCATGCGCAGAGGACGGTGTAGACGAAGACACCGTAGGCATGACAATATCATTGAGCGAAGCCACCTTATCGTCGTCCCCACGCCCGCCAAGTGGATTACCATGGCTCGGAAGTGCAAACTCAACTTCACTATCCCCATCACTCCCCGCTCTCCTCGCGCGCTTCTCCCGACCAAGCGGACCTGCTCTCCCCGCAAAATCTCCAGGCTTCTTCTTATTAGTATTTACATCAGTATTACTAGGATTAGTATCATCCGGTCGAACTATGGGAATTGCCTTCGATCGCTTCGCAGGCTTGATGATTAGCGAGGACATGTCGATGTCGCCGAATATCTTGCTGCGGGTGAATCCTGGTATTCCTGCTTCCGAGCCGGACACGGGTGGCGTCGTACCGACAACATCTGCTGTGGTATCTGAGGCGAAACTGCGACCAGGGTTAAAGACAGGAGCATCGATGTTAAAGGATGCGGTGGAGAAATTGAAGTTGGTATTTGAGGAGATCGAGGTAGTTGTGTTCGTATTACTGGCCCCCAGCGGAGAGAACGAGGGTGCAGCGACGTTGAATGCGCTGGACGACGCAGCGCTGTGTTGTGAGAGGCGCGGGCTGAAGATGGCATGAGAGGGATTGAAGTTATTATTATTCGAATTAGATGACGAAGACTTCGGTGGCTGGAAGCTAGTTCCTGTGAAGGAAAAGGTGTTGGATGCGAAAGAGCCCGATGGGTCGAATTCCTTCGCTTCAACGTTCAGCGCTGACGCTGACGTGCGCGATAGGTGTCGGGATTTGAAAGAAGAGGATACGCTGGCTTTTGCTTGGTGGTGGGAGCTCGAGTCGAGAGCGTTTTGTTGATCGCCAAATTGGCCGTGGAACGAGCCTGAGAGACTAGGGTTTGTATCGAGGTCTGAAGCATCGAGAGGGAGTTCTTCCTCAGCCTCTTCACCTTCACCACGGGTATTGTGTTCGCCAAACAGGCGCTGTTGCGGAAGCACTTTCGCCTGCTGCATGTTGGAATAGTTTGCCACGGGCTCATCATCAACGGCCCATCGAGATTTCATCAAATCATCAACGGGCCCGGGCGCGCGCTCGTGCTCGTGCTCATTCTTATCATCCTCTTCCAATTGACGTCGAATCGCATCTTCAAGATGATACTCCGCCTGCTCCACGCCCTTCTGTAGCGTTTCGCTTACATTATGGCGATGTCCGCGCGGGGTTGGATGGGCGATTTCCGGGCCCGATGCCGTTGAGCCAACCGTATCCGAGTCCGCCAAGGTGTCCGTATTCGAACCGTCTAATGGCGGGGAAATGAGTAGGCTGGAATCTTCCTCCTGTTGCTGCTGTTGTTGCTGTTGCTGTTGCTGCTGCAGTTGTTGTTGCTGCTGAGATAAAACAGGCAACGGCCCCTTCAACTGAGAAAGTAAACTCGCCGTTCCAGGGAACTGAAATTGCATTTGTTGCGCATCATCAGATGCCAGGGGCGATACAGGAGGTAATATGGAATTCATATGATTCATATTCGACGGCAAGTTATTCACCGCAGAGCTTGCGGGAGAAACGCCACCCTGGCGGCCAACAAAGAAATTCGGCGATGCGAACGCACTCTGCGCGGGGGGTGTTGGCTGGTAGGGCAGGAAGGGGAACCCTTGGTTGTTAAAGGAATTATCGGCTCCCATGAGGCCTGACTGGGTCGGGAAGGAGGAGCTGCTCGGTAAACCGAAAGGCGATGCGATAGGTGACGCGAATGCGCCAGGTGTTGAGGCTGCCATGGTGGTTTGGCCGAATGGCGCCGGGAAAGCATTGGAGGGCATGCCGAACGGATTACTCGCCGCGGAGGATGTGGGGATTGGCGGAGAAAACGGATGGTTACTGATAGGGAATTGAGATGAGGCCTGGCTCATCGGAATAGATCCTCCTGGGGAGAGAGCGGCGGCGGCTGAGGCTGGTGGATCGGGTTCCATGAATACACCCAATGCACGCAGCTTGTCCTCTTTGACATGACTGACATATGCTTCCCACTCGGATTGATCAGGGAAACTGACATTATATCTGCTCTCCTGCCATTCCCTCTGAGATTCCTGTGGGTCCGGGAACGCTGGCCGACTCTGTGAGCCGACATCTAATCCCTTGACAAGAGGGGGGCAGTCGTCATATCCACGGGTATCGTAGCCCTGTTCTTCCCACTGTTTCAACCGGTTTGCGACATCGGTGGAGGTAAGGAGATGGCGACCGTCTTGGCTAGAACCGCGACGGTCTTCGAGAGGGAATGCAATGATGCAAAATTTTTTTCCATATTGGATTTTCCGCCTCTGCCGTGGGAGACCAGGGCTTAACGTTTTTGTCTGTTTCTGGCCAAGGAGCGGGCTGGCTGGGAGAGGAGTATGATTGATACCGTCATTATTTTCAATCAGTGGAGGTGGGGGCAGTGGTTTATCAATGGGTGACACGGAAAGACTCGAGTCGCCAGCCGGTGACGTGCCGCCTGCGTGCGAGATCAGGCTAATTTTGGAAGAAGCCTCTTTGTCCGACATGGCTGCTGCTGCCGCCGCCGCCGCCGCTGCTGTTGTTGTACTAGTAGTAGTAGTAGTAGTAGTAGTAGCAGTGGTCGTGGGAATGGCGTCTAATTCGTGGCCAATATCCCAAAAGTCGGACTGTTTCAAAGTATCAGTGCTTTTCTGCGGGATGTGTTTTGGCCTGGGTCGCGATCGAGGAAGGCAGCCACCGTCCTGACGAAGAAGCAGGCCCTTGGATTTGGAGTTGCTTCTACCAAAGTTACGAGATGTGGGAGTCTTGAGTAGATCTTCGTCCTGGGAATCGTCTTCCAGACCAAGCCAACCTTCCGACTGGTCCTCACTCAGGTGATTTCTGGCCGTTAGGAACGAACCCGTGCCGCTATCCCCCGAGTCGTCACTCAACCAGTTTGTACGTTCTGTTCGAGGTTGTCCAGATAGATACTGGTTGATCCACTCTTCAGTGAAATCCGTGATGGGATTCCGCTGACGACCCCTTGCCGCGCCTCGTCCGATAGAGCCGTAGAAACGCCTCGAGATGCGCGACGAGGAGGGCTTTAGGGACCCGTTATTATTGTTAGTATTATTATTATTCTTCTTATTATTATTATTCCTGGCCTTGCTTGATTCGGGATGAGTGCTCTTTGTAGACGAAGGAGAATCGTCCCCGCTATTGCTATTAAAGCGGTAGTTTCCTTCTGCTTCCCCCTCTTGATCGCGACGACGATTTCTCAAAAAAGACGAGGGATGTCGTTTAGGGCTCGGCGTCGCATACGGTGAACCCCAGGCCGTAGTGTAATAGACACTACTATCAGTCCTTCTATGTTCCGGGGATGATGAGGATACCGAGTCTGACTCGGTGTGGTATTTGGGCAACGAGGGCAGCGAGGCCAAGCCACCAGCACCGTTGCTTGGGGTTGGGGAGGGGATTGCGGGCAGCAATCCGAGCGACGAGGGAGCAGCCTGAAGGCTTGAAGCCCCTGGAGTCACTGAACGCTTCAAAGATGGTATTGTCGCGATGGGGAGATCCTGGACGTGGGTGGTCTCGCTCTGTCCGTTAACAGATGTTAAACGGAGAACCGGGTTGGCCGAATCCGCTGACTGGTGTGAGCCTGGAAAATGGGACAACAGAGAGTAGTTAGCTGGATGACGTTCAGCCATTGCAAATTGTTTTTAAAATGGGGGATCCGTGTAAAGACGGAGAGAGGGGTGTGTATATGCGAGTGAATTGTGTTAGATGTGCGGATTGGGCATGTTTCTCGTCTCGCATCCTTCTCTCTTTTCTTTTTTCTTCTGGTTGTATTAAATTTGAGGGACCACAAGGAGGACACAGAATAAATTTTAAAAAAAATAAAAATGAAAATCACACACTTTCCGTGTCGTCCGTAGCAGCAAGCACCCGCTTGCCGCTCTGAATATATCGCGGAATCTTGAAGCATGGAAATCAATGCTGACGGGACGGGGGAAGTGGATGCAAGAGGGCCCGGCGCGGTGGTACCTCCAGCAGGGTTTGAAATAAGAATAATATACAAATACAAAGCAAAAAGAAAAGAAATAAATAAAAGGGCCAACGTTGCAAGGGCAGAGGGAAGAACTGCAGTTGAACGTAAACGAGCAGCGCAGGCTCTTTTATTGGGGTTTGGCTTGTCCTCTCAGCTGCGCTTTTTCTTCCCCCCTTTTAGTTAGGCGAACACGTTGACAGGTTTTTTGACGCGACAAGCGGGTTGAACGGCAGCAGTCAGGGTTGGGCAGCGAGTCCCCGGGTCAGTCAGACAGGACGAATACAAAAAATACGACAACAAAGAAAATGAAAAGGGAAGAAGAAGAGGGAGAAGCACAAACGATACAAGAAAAACCAATGCAAAAATGAGGATATTACGGAGGACTCGAGTAAACAAAGGACGCGAAGGGGGAAAACAAAAGGTGGATAAGGCACAAATTTAGGCGGGTGACGGATCCATGGGCGTGGTCAGACTCTAAATATTCTATGGAGTAATTACTCCGTACCCCAGGTTAAACTCCTCTGTGCCTGTGCCTGTGCCTGTGTCTGTGCCTGGAAAAAATAAAAATGGATAGAAATCGAATTGTGCCAACGTTCGAACAACCGCAACAGTCAGGGGGTTACAGGTAGCTTTATTGTTAGTTATTTGATTAAATATACTCCGTATGTATTTGTATTCTCTACTCATCCTCTTGTCTCCTTTTTATTTTTTCTTGTTCCTCGAAGCTATCCATCCATATTGTTCGGGTAGTTGTCCCTTCTACGCCAGGAAGGGAATGGGCGGGAATCAAGCGAGATTATACTCTTGGTGTATTATTGGTAATTACCATACGGACCGCTTTTGGGAGCCGTACCGAGGACTCACAAGCAACGAGTACTCCGTACGTACAGTACAGGATCTGCTGGCTGCTATGTAACGCTGCGGGTGGGATGAAACAGCTGTACGCAGCACTCCATCTATCACTTTTCGTGTCAGCGCGTTTACAGCATGCTAACATTAACACAAAATATCCATAGATATACGGAGTATAGTCCTGCTACATTTTTCTGGAATTGAAAATATACAGGGGTATGGATATGGATATTGTTCGCCTACCGAGTCATAAAAAACAATGCCAGAGAGCTATTAATCCTTTGTGCCGCCCAATGGGGTCATTCTTCCCTGCCTATACTCCGTACTCCGTATATACTTCTTCTTTTACGGGGTGATGGGTTTCAACAGGGATGTCAAAGCAAAAGCATTATGTGACACTGGTTGGATAAATCAGAACAAATAATACAAACAATTTTATGCCATTTTTGTTCACATAGCACCCTGTTATATATTGTATCGAGCAAGAAGGTAAAATTGACGGCAACACATCATCTATCAGCTTTACAATACCGTTTGCCCGCCCCAGGGTAATCTGGCAGAAGGAGGGAGAGAGAGGGGGAGAGAGAGAGGGGGAGAGAGAGAGATTAAAGGGAAAAAACATCAGCCGCAAAATGCAAAAAGTCACGCACAATCTCATACACGCACGCCTCTATTAAGGAAGAAAAAGGAAGAGAGAGAAAAAAAAAACCCTCTAACACTGAACCTGATACTTCGGCTTACGATCCACAGTGTACATGCCCCAATGCTTCTCGTTAGCAGCATTGCCATTATCACCAATGCTATCGGGCTTCCACGGCTCGTCAAAGGCCTCGAAGTAGAACACGTCCACGTCCCAGGCGAGCAGCGCGCAGACGCCCTGGTCGTGGAACATCTTGGCGTTGGAGGTGCCGGCTTTGGCAGCGGCGTAGTCGGAGCCGCCGTCTGTTGTTGTTTAGTCAGTTATTTTGCACAGTTTATATCTACTAAAAAGAGAGAAGGGGAATCGTACCGCTTGGCCAACCGGTTTCACCAGTAGCAATGTAGATGTCCTGCCAGCGGGGGCCGGCGACTCTCTGGATGTGGTCCATGGCACGGTACATGTCATCGAAGAGGGTGGTGGTGGCTTTTTTGATGTCCGTGCCTTGCCAGAAGGCGAAAGCGTTGACGAGGCTAGATTAACCAAAAAAGAGAAGGTTAACAAAGAAAAACGAGTTTAGCCTGCCCATTGCGCCAGAACTATGTGCCTAGAGGATTTGGGCGGGGGGGCTTACAAGTAATCCACACCACCTTGGATAAGAGCATCGGCGGTGCCATCGTTAAATTTATTCCAGCTGTCTGCAGTCCCAACTCGGACCCCGGGGATACGCTTCTTGACCTCATTGATCTTTTCCAGGAGCTCCGGGCCCTTGAAGTTGCCGCGGTAGAGAGTCTCCGAACCGACTGTTATGGCCGAGATAACGTCTTCATTTCCCTTGATCGCCTTCTGCAGTATGGCCGTATCTTTCTCGAAGGACTCTATGACATCGGGCCTATACAGCATAAATAAAATATATTAAAATTATATTATATTAGAAGAGCGAAACCTCTTTTTTGGGAGATGTAAAAAGCATCGGCGCGACCTCTCCGCTGGTTTTTGCATGTATTGATGGAAACGTACCAGATACCGAGAACGAGCTTAAACCCTTTCGTTTTGGCAGCAGGAATGATAGCCAGCGCATTATCGCAATCGCTCGCGGAGTATGTTCGGACTAGGTGCGTATGGGCCTTGAGGACATCGAAGTCGTCCTCAAAATCTTTCTGAGATTTGCAGGTTCCATCGCCATTCTTGACGCCCAGGGCGAATCCAAAGGTGCCAGCGGCAGAGACGATGGTGGGACCCGCCGCCACGGCGACCGAAAGGAGGGTGGAGAGACGCATCGTCTGGATGATTCAATCGAATGAGGTGTTGGTTGTTGGTTTGGTTGATTCGTACTTTTTTTAATACTTTAATGTCGTTGATGTCAAGCGAGCGGCGTGGAGTGGGTGGAAAAGGAATAAAAAAAGGAGAAATGAAATCAAATCCGGAATGAGTGGAATAAATATATTCTAAGACGAGTTAACTAAAAGGAAGGTAAGTAAGTTAATCAGAGAAGAAAGACAGAAAAAAAAAGAAAGTGCAGAGTTGGGTTACTCTGACTGAGTGAAGAAGCAGAAGAGAGACGTGGAACCGATGTTTCTCCTAACATTGAGCCATGGGGCCTCTAGGGCTTTTGAGCCATGGATGAACCCAGGAGATTTGAGCCACAACCGCCGCCAAAGACCACGAACTAACCAGTCAACATCAAACAACGCCCCTTTTGTACTCCATAATGTTTCAGAGAGAACAGCTCCCTCCTCTCCTTTATATTACTCAGTCTACTCCGTACGGAGTACTCCGTACTGTACTAACCTTTGCTAAAACGATCCTCCCTTAAGCCCTCTTGGGTTCCGAGTACCTAGACAGACTCCTGGCCTGTTGGCATGGCCACTGACGACAGCCTGCTAAGGTGTCCAGCATAGAAAGCCCGGGAAGCTACGCTTGAATGAGAGCCAACTTCTTGACTAGCGCAGCTCTTTTAGCGGGCCATTGGGTTTGGCTGGTAGGGCTAGCCGGGGGAATGTAGTGATGTATGTACTCATGGGCTGTAGAGGGGACGGGGGAGGGATTTTTCTGGAACATTATCAGACTCTGGAGTTTCATGGAGATCTACATAGTCCGTGATCCGTATGTTTTGCTGGTTTATCAGAACAATTGAAATGTCGACTTCTTACTGATGGTTGTGTTAGCTAAATATGTAGCTATCTAAACAGCGATCTGATTCGGATGAAATTGAATTGAGAGGAGAAAGTCGATAGGACAGAGTAGTTCTCCCCGAGATCCTGCAACTCGCAGCTCCCCTTTCACTCCCCTTACTCTATTAAATATCTAAGCAACCTACTCCTTAATCGCCATGATCTGCACCCTTGGTTCCCACGTGTGGGCATAGAATGTAGAGTTATGCATGCAATGGTATCATAAAACAAAGAATAGAAAATATGAAAAACCCCGAACCGAACCTTCCCCAAAAAATAAATATAAAGGGGAGGACAAAAATAAAACAAAGGATAGGTAAACAAATAAGTCACATAACATAAAAACAAACCCCTACTCCCTCTGCACATGCTCCCTCGCCTCCTGTGGCGTAAGTCGTTTGCCCGTCTTATCATAGAACCGCGAACTGATCCGTAGCCATTTCTCGTCCTCGTACTGCGCCGCCAGTTTATTGAGGAGCAGGATCTCCTCGAGGCTAAAGTTTTCGTCAACGTATAGAATTTTCTTTTTGGCGGTTCGCGTGTAGGTGGTGGGGTTGGTCTGTTGAGAAGTCATTTTTATTTTGCGACGTTAGACGAACAAGAACCTCTTGAGGGAGAGGGGGTTACAAATGACATTACAGTACCTTCCCATTCATGACGAGTGGTTCAGAGAAAGATACCCGCCGTTCATGTCTCCTATGTGTCTCTGCCTGCTGCTGTTGTTGTTGTGACTTGGAGCCAGTCTCGCACTGCGCGCTGGTATGGGGCCGTGGGATTTTATATTCCACCGCTGGCCGAATTATGCCCCATCGCGTCTTAAGTGACTGTACTGGCCTACCCATGGATGTCGATATTGCTTTCCACGTCATGTCCTCCGCCTTTAGTCGTCTTAGCATATCGTCGTCGTCTGTTGTCCACTCTTGTTGTTGTGGCTGGGGTGTCGTGCTGGGAGGATTATTCGTACTGGAACAGGTGCAGGTATTGTTGGTGTGGGCCCCGCAACTGCCACTGCAGTTGCCGGGTTGGTTTGTCTGACCTTGGCCGGCTGGTGTTTGAGGAATGGTTTGGCACTGCGAAGGGTAATGGTTTCCATTAGCCTGGTTGGTAGTTTTTGATGGAACGGGTACGTAAACCAGCGGAGGGCAGCCGTGGGGCAGGCCGGGAGGGGATCCATTGCGAAAACCGATTGGGTATCCTCCAGCTTTTGCAGTGTGTGCAGCCAGTCCTGCTGCCGCTTTCTTGCCCCTGGCTGCGACTGTGGCCTTCTAGAGAGGGGCTGTTAGAAAAAGGGGGCGCTCGGGGTGTACATTTCTAAACAGACGTACCTTGTAAGATGCCGCAGCCATCTCTTCGCGGATCGTCCTGGAGCTCTTGAAAACATCTGCAAATGATAGCCTGAGTCCGCCTCTGCCGTCGGTATAAGAAGGCATTTTTCTCTTATCCTGTCTCTCGCATTCCTCGGACCCTCAGTTGCCTTTCAGAACCACGGACGAGCGAAAGAGGAGAGTAGAATGGACCGATGCATTTGGCATGTGTAGATAGATATATATATCTGAATTTTTCTTTTGCGTGTGTGTGTTTATGTCTGAAAGGAGCCAGGATGAAAACAGGAAGTCACCCAGCAACAGAGACCTCACGAGCCAGCTGGACACTGCGAGCTTTTTTGGGATATTAATTAAATTATTTTCTAGTTTCAAACTTCACTAAGCAAAAGGCAGACAGACACTCATGGAAAAGAAAGCAAAGAAAGAGGGCTGATAAATGGAGAGGGAAAAAAAGAAGCCTCTTCTCAAGCAGTATGCAGGATGCTCATATTCCTGTCATACAATATAATTTTCACACAGTGAACCGCAAGCATGTCAAGGAGAGAACAACGAAAATTTGATGAATACAGAATTCCAGATAATTGTCTCCGCATGTGTTATAAGGCACACATGACTGTTGTCAGTTAGGAATCTCTGCATGACTGACTGGTTCAGAAGGTTAAGCCAGGCATCTGAGCAATTGGGAGCCATCCAACAACCAGCTCATCCCTCATCTCCCTTCCCCCTCTCTCCGCCAGCAAGAACGTATCATGGATTCGTCTCTGGCTGACAGGTTCAACGATGAGTTGAAGAAGCAAGCACTGCTGAGTTGTCCACAGGTAGTTGGTCCTGTCCTGCTTGGGTCATGCATGATATTTAGTTGCTAGCTACGGCGGGCGAAAGGGACAGGCTTGGCGGCATCCCTTCAACCCCCGTTCCGACCAAAAAGCAGCCAGATATCACCTACGGAGCACGAAGCAACAAATAATTATACTCCACAAACTTACACATCGCCACTCAACCCTCCTTATATTTCTGCTAAGCTCTGCTTAGGATTCCCTCGATTACCTTCCTTCCCTCATCGATCCAATTGAACCAATTACCCCTCGGTTCCCCGTACCCAAAAAGCATCCCAAACATCAAACACCGCTGGGCAACAATGCGGGTTTCTTCAGGCACGGTGCTGGTCTCGTTGCTGGGATGGATAGGAGTTGCATCTTCACATAACATCCTCCTCCGCGCGCACACGAGAGAATGTTTTCATGAGGTACTGCACAAGGATGACCGTATGACCGTCACCTTCCAAACGGGTGACAGGGAGTTTGGTGGTAGCGGGAACCTCGACATCAGCTTCTGGGTACGTGAAAAACATCACTGAATACATCCATTCTACCCCTTATCTCTCCTGCACCAGCGGATCAATCACTCAATTAATCAGTCATTCCCACTTTTCTGGTTCCTTTGAAAAAATTTAAATAAAATAAACGAGAAGAACCCAACTACAATAAATTCATATTTGCTAATCTACCTACAATATTAAAAACGAATAGGTCGAGGACCCTACCGGTGCGCGACAACACACCAAATTCTCCTCCTCAGACGAATACACCTTCACAGCTGCCATCGACGGTAAATACGTTTACTGCTTCGGCAACGAGGCCTGGGCTTCAAATTCTAAAGAGGTCTCGTTTAACGTACATGGAGTTATATATGTCCCTGAATCGGATATGCCCACCGACCCCTTGGAAACCGAAGGTTGGAAAAATTCCCATGATTTCATCTTCCTGTCACTCTTCTTTTCATTTTCTACAGCGTTTTGAAAGTCCCATAGAAGCCCCAAAAAAACCCAAAACCAAAAAGCGCTTGAGAATAAATGCTAATACACCACTCTTCTGATTACCCTCATTTAGTTCGCCGCCTATCCGAGGAGCTGGCGCAGGTTAAAGATGAACAATCCTACATTATCGTTCGGGAACGCACCCACCGTAATACCGCCGAGAGTACCAACAATCGAGTGAAATGGTGGAGTCTTTTCCAGCTGGCCATTATCATGGGCGAGGGCATTTTCCAGGTCTGGTGGCTGAAGCGGTTCTTTGAGGTTAGCCACTCCCAACAACTTATGTTACATGAAAGAAAGACGCTTTACTAACCATGTTTTGTTTTAATAGGTTAAATGCGTTGTCTAGTTTGCAGTTTTCTTTTGGGGATCCTGGGATACATATATATTTTATGATTATATTTGTTTATTTTCTGTGAGCGTTTTTTTGGTCGATACGAAGCGCGAAATGAAGAAATCAAAAGGGCTATCTACATTTTCCCTTATTAAAATGCCCTTGAATCTCTCCCTTTGTCTTCTGCAAACATTTGGCATTTTTCATGCCTTTCCATGCCCAGTGTGTTATTATTATCGTTACTATTATTAATTATGATTCTAGATGGAAACAAGTTCAGGCTGTTTTCACACAACTAGTAGATTGCCTGAAAATTTGTTCCTTCTTTTCAAATGCCGGGAGTGGGCTTTTCCTGTTTGCCCGTACGCAAAGTATTTACTCCAAGAGCGACAGTTGCCCCGGCGAAAAACATGTAAACAACTCGGATTCTATTCTTACCGGCCTGGCTTCCGCGCTAAAACTGATATTCGATCGTCTGTATGGAGTACGTTTGCAGGACGAGAATCTTCCCCGCAGCTCCAGGGCGGATGCTCCACTGCGGGCTTGGCGATTATTCTGGTCACATGCCCCAATCGTGATGGTACAAAACGGGCAATCTAACCTTCTCGATGGTCTGATATTGGGTATCTTCATCCTCTCTAGACAGGATATGAACCTCGCAGCTCCTACACCCCGTCAAAATATATAGCTAGATTTGTCAAGACTTCTCCACCTGCGACCCTACGATAGTACAGTACATATCTTTTACCCGCGTTGCGCTATGGCGGAGGCAGCGGCGGCACCGCTTGGGCTTCATCTCCCCAGCCGTAATAGTACCTCAGAGATATCGCCGGAGTTTCTGAGTAGGCACCATCGAAAGGATGGAGATGGCGGTGGTGATGGCGATAATGATCCACTGTTATATTTCTGTTGGCGACAGCAATCGTGTGGGTCCTGTCTGGAGTCATCGAAGGCGTGCAGTTGGTGTTTTGGTGTACGTATATATATAATTTTCTATTAAAAAAATGCATTCCTTGCTTTAAAAAAGAAGAAGAAAACGAAAATTTTATTGGCAATTCGCTGTGCGATCTACACACCCTTGCCTTGCATCGTAGCCCAAGCCCCTCCCCAACTCTTCACCTCACTTCAGATCACAGGACACTTCCCCACCGTAGCTCGACTTACTCTCCCCTGCAACAACAACCCCCCCCCCCCCTCTCCCACGCGCAAAAATCAACAAATCAACGAGCTATCTAACTAACCAAAACCTTCCCAGTCCTCAACCTGCGTCCCAAACAGCGCCCCTTTCCCCCTCCTCGCCCCACTAACCTCCTCCTCCATCTGCCCACTCGCCTCCCGCGAGCGCTGGGAGCTGCGCGCAACCCCGCTCGGCTGCAATGTCAGCACCCTCACGTTCCTGACCAGCGTGGCTTCCGTGCTGGGTACGGTTGTCCTCCTACTAGTCGGGTGGGTGATTGTTGTGCTTGGGAGGAAAGGGTGGCGGGCTGTTAGGTCTGGGGCTCGGGCTGAAACTAGGACTGGGGATGGGGGAAGAAGGAGGAGGGACTGGGGGGATTGGGGCGAATGGGGTTTTATTTTTCGTGACCGTGACCGGGGCCGTGGTAGTGGTGGGAGGCGGTGGTTGGGCCGGGAAGCGGGGAGAAGGGTTGTGGTTTTTGTTGAGGATGGGAGGGGGACGAGGGCGGACGAGAGGAGGCCGCTGTTGGTTTAATTAGGTGATTTAGGTTATGGGCTGAGTTTGGATGGGGTGGTTTTCCGGGAGCACCATTGCTATGATTTTTACGGAGTTGATGATGACTACGATAATAGGTGGACTATGGCTGCTTGGAATATATGGAGGGAGTTTCTTTGGTTAGAGATATGGCTTTTATACGGCTTTGGCTTTTAAATGATTGATTGGTATGGCTCGTTCCTCGTGTTCCCCGCCCTAGGTCTTGCGGTAACTTGCGCCCCATATGCCCACTCATTCGCAATGTTTAGTTAGTATTAAAAGTTAGATGGATATGTTGAGATCGCCAGTTTTTCTAACATTAGCAATTGGCATCAATCCACTTGGCAAGAGACCCGGAACGGTGTTAAAAATGTAGATACTATGAGTGCAGTCGAACCGGCATCATTAAAAAATGCGAAGTATGCTGAGAACCACCACTCCTTTGAACGGCCATCATTATCCCACCTCAGGACACGTCTTCAGATATCTAAGACTTATGCACAACCTTGCTAACTTTATACTCCACAATTGGGGGATTGCCCTTCTCATAGATGAAGTGTCCGGCCGCAACCCATACGCCCGTTTCAAGGCTGGAGTACTTTTCATCACCGGTCTGGTAGGGTTTGTAGTCAGGCACAATTTTCAATAACAGTTGTAGGGAGTTGGTAACGGCAGGGTATGTTTGGGAAAATCTTTACCTCGAAAGTCAGATGGATAACTGCAATGAAATTTTTTGGTTAGCGGTAGGCTTGCATTTTTTGGGGATCTTGATGGAAACAACAATGTTGGAGCCAGACGAGGAAGATGATGCTAGAAAGTTAAGAACAACATGAATAAGGGGAAGAATGTAAGAAGTCTCAAAAAACGTACATGAGTTTCCAAAAGGAGTCACTGTTGACTCCGATTGACCGCTTAGGATCGCGCCGAGGGCTGGGGTCATGTCGACAATACCAGTATAGTTAATATAGACGGTCTGGTTACAAAGACTTGCATATTAGATTGGTCGTAATAAAATCATAAGCCGAAACACGGTAGACAAGGACAAATTCTCGAAACCTTACCGCATCATCTGGTGTCCTAGATAGAACGGGAAGCAATATTAGCTCAAATTCCCCTTACAGTTTGGCTACGCCATACCCCCATCTATACTTTCGACTTGGGCCACAGGATAAAACGGGGAACGAGCTAGGCTGAGCAGTTTATTGAGAGCAGTTCCTGACGAATCAAGAGACTCACTTAATGACACCATGGGCGTTGAGCCTCAGATGTTTTCCATCAGGGTCAACATGGATGTAATCGTTACCCTGGCCGACAAACACGCCATTGAGGGCTGGGGAGAATGTGCTTTCACTCTTGATACTTCCAGAGATCATGGGCTAGTTATAGGAAAGAAGATTGTTAGAGAATATCACTCTGATTTTCTATTTAAGTGTCTGAATCGCTCTCAGGGCAAGGTAGAAAACAAGGGGAGATACTAAACTGCCAGTAGAAGGACGTATATACCGTGATCATAAGCTTTGTGCCGCGTGCAACACTGCCTGTGTATCAGATTTGATAGATCGAGAGTATTAGAATACGTCTCCAGTCATCATGTTTGGTATTAAATGGTTGATTCGGTGGAGTCTCAAAACTATCTTACCAACAGCAGTTGGAGGTTGGATATTAACCTATATTCAAATTTTTTATTTTGAAAAATGTAGTCAGTATGATTCCTTTCTTTTTATCTGGATGCGGCTATCATGAGGAGTTGCCCTCTGCGAAGTGCTGATGATGTACCTGCATTGTAAACGCCGGTTCAAGGCTTGGGAAGTCCGCCATGGTTGCGGTATTTGCGAAGTCAATTCAGTTTGACTAGTACTTGAGCTGATAGGAGTATAATATAAGTGTAAAAGGCGTAAAACACAATTGGCATTGACGAAAGAAAACTGAGATGGGGAACGAGGAAGTGATAGATAAACTCGCCCCCGCGCACTCGATTCATGATATTTATTTGGCACCAGGGCCCTGTTCCCCGCCTTTGTCCTTTCTTGTGTTTCCAACGATAGTACGTCTAACGGCGAATTACTTCCTTATATTTAAGCACAAATTTTCTCCGCGTTTGCTATTTGGATACGAGTCCATTCATTTATATCTTCTTCAAATTCTAGCAGGAAACAGAGAAGCATTTCACTGGGAAAAGCGCTGTTTGTCGTGAACGAAGCTTGCACCAGGGTTTAGATAACTCCGTACCCCTTTTTCACACACAGCCCGGTATTAATTCCGCTTGAGCTTAGGATGTTTTTTTCTTTTCTTTTTTATTATCATCGTAAATGTTTTCTTTTATCCGCATTCTGTATTCTATATATATATGGCATGAATCTCTCTCAGCAAATTTTGAGGGAGTGAGTACATTGTCAAACACCTTCTCTCAATTGAACCTCGGCTGCCCTTTGCCTCTAACCCTTACCCTAAAATGGATGGATCAGGGCTATCAGATCACATGATGCATGCTTACCTTTTGGGACGCGTGGTGGAGAAAAAAAAATGAAAAGTGACGTATGTGACATCTTGTTTTACAGCCGACCACAGTCATTCGACCAACCCGCAACTCAAGCGTTGTATCTCATGCCCGGGTTCTTGTTCTGAAACTGAGCGATGTTGAGCATAAAAGGAGGGTTGATGAACATTTGTTTTTATTTCTCTTTTGTTGATGCCTGGATTTCTTTTCGAAATAGACACATGCCCTAGAACTGGTATGGTTGGCTGTGTTTGCCAACCAAGAGGAGAGAAGGGGCCATGATCAAGTTAGCTCTGGTTACGCTTCTAGCATTGTGCTCGCTGCAGGCTTTTGCTGGAGTTCAGTATCCACCAGAACTGAAACGCGATGATCTGCACGAAGCCAAAACGCACAAGCTTCACGGTCGTTTTCTCCATATTACTGGTAGGTTCTCATGATTCTTCTTACGCCATTTTCTCTCTAATAATTTGTGATATATCGATCGCTAACAACTACCGTGTGAAGATATACACGTTGATACGAACTACAAACCAAATTCGAATTCCGACGAGGATCACGAATGTCACAGCGGCTCCGGCAATGCGGCCTTGTTTGGGACTCCTGGCTCGACCTGCGATTCCCCTCTGACCCTGGTAAACGCGACTTTTTCTTGGATTCAGGCCAACCTTGCAGACTCAATCGACTTTGTTGTTTGGACTGGCGACTCGGTACGTCACGACAATGATGAAAGGATCCCCCGTATGGAGAACGAAGTTCTCTCCGTGAACCAGTTGCTGGCCGACAAGTTTCATGATATATTTTCCACACCTAGTGGAAACAAAGAGATGCGAATCCCCGTCATTCCCACAATCGGAAATAATGATGTAATGCCTCATAATATCTTTAAGAAGGGGCCTAATAGCTGGACGAAAAAGTTTGCCAGTATTTGGGAACCCTTTATTCCAGAGGAGCAGCGACACTCATTCGTCCAGGGCGGCTGGTTTTATGTGGAGGTTATTCCTCATAAACTGGCTGTTTTCAGTCTGAATACGATGTACTTTTACAACTCGAATAGTGCCGTTGACGGTTGCGAGCATGAGGACCAACCCGGATATGAGCACATGGAGTGGTTGAGGGTCCAACTGCAGTTCATCAGAAAAAGGAATATGAAGGCTATTCTAATTGGACACGTTCCACCAGCTAGGACAGACTCCAAGAAGAACTGGGACGAAACGTGCTGGCAGAAGTACACACTTTGGCTGCAGCAATACCGTGACATAATTGTTGGAAGCATGTTTGGACATATGAATATCGACCATTTCATGCTTCAGGACACTGCAAATCTTAAGATCGGTGACAAAGGAGCCGACCAGGACCTCAAGCTGGCGAAACGACCCGATTTGGATGATGATCAGGTGGTGTCTTCGCAATCACGCATGAGTTATTTAACGAACCTGAGGTATGATTGGTCGCAGTTGCCCTCTCCTCCCGATTCGTCATCTTTGCTACACCTCGAAGATGATGACGATAGCCCTTCGAACGGCGAATATCGTCCTGGATCAGATCTGGATTTGCACCACCGGGGCAAGAAGAAGCAGTTGAGAAAATACTTAGAGGCAATTGGTGGTCCTTGGGCAGAAAGATACAGCGTATCGCTAGTTTCACCAAGTATAATTCCGAACTACTACCCAACTTTGCGCGTCATTGAGTACAATATATCCGGGGTAGAAGACGCCATGCTCTGGTCGGAAGTATCAGTGAATAGCAACAAATTGTCACAGCTATCTCTCCCTCTGGTAGAGGATCTAGATAGTGATTCTCAAGGCCTGTCCGGGGCCACGAAAAAGAAGAGGAAGAAGAAGAAAAAGCCAAAAAAGCGAAAAAAGTCAAAATTTAAAGTTCCGAAACCCCCATCTCCCACAGCACCTCCCGGGCCAGCATATTCAAACCAGCCGCTCACTTTCCTGTCATATACCCAATACTTTTGTAATATAACCGAACTCGATAATACCCAAACTATAATTTCTGCAAAAGATCGGCTCCATGATCAAAAGCAGCTTGGCTGGCGGGAGTATCGTACGAGAGGATCTGGCAATGGTGGCCATGGGTCAAAAAACCTCTCTTTCAACGTCTTCTACGATACCAAAACTGACGAAGAGTACAACTTGAAGGATTTGACGGTTAGAAGCATTTTACGTCTCGCAAGAGGGATTGCTGACAAGCATAATTCGCGGCGGCAGGGAATAGAGAAGGTTCTCCATGGCACAAATACCCGTTGCCGGGATGGAAAGACTGAAGGGTCTGAGCAAAGTTTGAGGCGTCCTGCAAACGAAAAGGGAAAGCCCTCGTTGGATTCTCTATGTACAGTAGAATCACTCCCACCAGCGACAAGCTCTCCTGAGAGTCTCTGGTCCGTGTTTGTGCGGCGAGCATTTGTCGGGTTTTTCGATGGTGATGTATGAACGTGGGTTTACCTTATAATCTTCCCAAATATTCTTCTCAATGTTGGCTTCCCTTATTTTTCCCCCAATAATTTTTTTAGCATAGATTTCGGATTCGTATCTTTCGCATAATTGAGCCTTGTATATCTAACACTTTTATATAATCAATCCCCCACAAATTGGGGGCATTTTTTTTTTCCTTTTCTTTTTCTTATTTTCTCTGGGTATGCTTTCTCACTTGTCTAATTGGGTGCTTTCATGACTTCTCCTATCACTTGCGATATTTCAATGATAATATAACCTTTGTTTTATGTGCTTACTTTTCGTTTCTTTCCGTGCAGTTTCGTCTGATTCTATATTTCACCCTGTTTCACAAATACTTATTCGGCGGATATTGCGTGTTACATTGCTCTAGTCTTGGATTACGTCTAGCATATGAAAGCCTTGGAATTTTAGATCGGCTGGGGATCACAACAACGTGTTTTTATAGAAATTAAAGACAGATAGTCACCATTGGCTTAGAGGGTTTTATTCATTTTATTTACGTTGCAATTGATGCTAATGAAATCAATCATCCATCACCTTTCACCCTATTTCCCACACATTCTAGAACGCCGACTTTGATTCCATTCACTCAATGTATCCATTCTTTAGTAGGTGTACCCCCTTCGTTTACATGCTTCTGGCTCCTTAGCTCAGATATATTATTACTTGTATGCTGTGCAAAGGAACGACAGCCTCTTTCCCATTTTATGGCCCGCGCTCAATTTACTTCTTCGGTTGAATCGTGTCGGGACTTGGATACGCTCTCCAAATATCCGATGTTCGGGCTGCACCTGGACTGTCTATCATAGAGTCACGGCCGCTGGATGAAGCGACTGCCTGTTTTTTTGCTTCAATAGGCAAAACTTACCCGGGGGAAAAAAGCGAACTTCAAATGCAGCACTGAGGGAAGTGAATACTATCTGAGAGTGGGGACGGAAAAGTGTCTTTCACTACGTCTCAGATTAGGCGCAGGCTTTGGGTATCAACAGCTTTGGTTTCTGGTCTTTAAGCCCATTTCGAGATTGTTCCAGGCTTTAATAAAATAGCTGGAGGGATCGGAATGTTTGAAGGGCGGTTGTTGCTACCAAACTGCATAGGGTGGAACAACATGAGAAGGATGGAAAAAAAAAAAATATGAAAGATGCATAAAATTGACCATGTTATTTTCCTCAGCCCTGATATCCATTTCTTAAGCCGTTGGGTGAGTGAGCCGTGGAAAATCCGAAGATGTGAAAATCATGCTCGATATCGATCAATTGAGACGCCCAGCGATTATGAAGAATCAGAGAAGCGAAAGGAAATTTTCACCATCCGTACATTCATGGAAGGCATACAGCCAGACTGGGGCGGGGTTTATAGGCACTTAATTGGAGGAGTTAATGAAAAGGAAGGCCCTAGATCTGACAATGATATGACAAAAGGATTTGGGTGATCCCTAAATAGGCACAGCAGGAAGCGAGACGAGTTTGTTCAAAATTGCTGAAGCATGAAGGATTTCGACAGGCACAGGCACTCTGTGAAATAAATAATGCGACGTTGTCCATTCCTGGGCTGTTGCGAAGGTAGCCAGAGCTCAACCTTCAAAGGGTTGCGACATAGGCGCTGAATATGAATGCACTTCACTTTTAATCCTGTAACTCAATCGATTCCTGTCTCGTTTTCTTTTGCGAGAGTGCAGGTCCTTATGGAGTACTGAGTATTCTGTTGCGTGGATGAAGAAGTGAAGCAACGACAAGTGCTTTACTATTTCACAGTCCAGAAAACGCTGTCAACGCCGCTCTAGGCCAGCTACGAAGCCGAAGAATATGATGAGCGGAATGACACTGAAAAGACGATCCAGCAGAGAATTTAGGCTGTGCTCAGTCGTTTTAAATGTCCGACAATCCCGAGTCTTCCTTACCAATTCGAGCATTGACCCGTTGAATTGTTTTCACAGCTCCAGACAGGCGGAAGCTGGCTAAAAACAATAGTATGTAGTATTAATTAACTTACTCGTTAAACCGCTTCTAGCTCGGATGCTGGCTTGGCACACGGAATCTCTCCCAGCCTGCTTTCACCGCCATTTCATACACCAGGTCGTGTTATTCAATCTGGCTACCAACACTTTGCTCCAGCTGTTTAACAGGAGGTCGTAGCAAAGGGCAAGTTCGTGCGCATTGCAAGTAGGTTCGGGAGAATTTACGTCTATGATATCATGGGGGCGATCGGTAATATCACGGAGTACTTGAGTACCGAGTGCTCGACTCCGTATGGTAGACAGGATTAAAGGCTGTATCAAGTTGTTGAAGTTTGGCCTTGTCTGAATCCGCTGTGGCTGAATTTTCCTCAGCCATGCATACGTCCACTCCTGGCCTTCCTCTTCGCGCGAATCAAGGCTTCAATCCTAAGGGTAGACCCGGGAAGAAATATGATAAGATGTTAGTTAATTCTCTAGATAAATTTCCAAACATTATTCAAGATGTGCAAGGCTTAGGGCTCTCTAATGCCACACAACTGGAGCGATATGTCTCATGCCCACATCTACTCCGTACTAATGGGAGAAAAGGTGAGAAATATTTCGCTGCCGGAACATCACTATGCTTGCTCCATCTCTCCGTCATTGATTGCGCCACGCTGGCAATGCTCGCATTTATTGCCGAACTAGAACGAATCGACGCCTCAGGGCTTAATTTAGTAGGCAGTTGTCGACAGTTCGACTCCGTAACTGCTGTACAGAGTACTGTACCAAGAAATAAACATCCAAATTAGTAGTATTAATGCTTCCTCTTGTTCGCTTTACCTTGAGAATCGTTTCTGATATTGAGGCTTCTTCCGGGTAAATAAATCGAATTTATTGGTAGCGAGACGAACTAGAAAGAACTCTGACGACAAAAACTAGCATGATAGGTAACGTCGTAGCCCAAAGTCTCGGCAGATTATTATTAGTTCGTTGATTTTCGTGCTTTGCATTTGATAGATGTACATCTCTCTTCCAACATTATTCGAGAAGAAAAATGACACTTCGGGAGGCTCCAATCATCTGGGAATTTCGAGAGGGTTGCCATGATTCTTCCCATTCTCTCCAGTTTCTCGGGCTAGCGCTGGACTTGTTAGGGCAAGGTCTTACCTGGCGAAAGCCTGGCAATTGATCCACGCCAGTGCAGAGCCGGCCAGGATTAAGAGGGTCCTGCATCAAAATGAAGAGCTCTGGCGCTGACACGTAACTTGTGACGGCTCTAGTTCGCTTTGGCGTGCATGCCGCCTGCAGGACCAATGTCGCTTGTTCTTGGGAGTGATCGGGCACTCGCTGGGCATGATATATCCCCACCCCGAGCCGCTGGCTGGTCAATGACAGCTTGACAAGCTCTATGGACCCGTGATATTTATTTAACTAAGATAAGATACTAAATTCAAGAATAGAGAGGCGAACGAGGCCGGAAGCAAAGAATAAACCGCCTTCGGACCTGCAACAGCAGTGTCCAGTGTGCTGGGAGGCTGCCAGTTGGTGATAATTCTCCCACTCTCCCTTTATCGTGCAGGTCGCCCGCCAGATCGGGGCTAGTGTTGTCGTACCTTTCCCCGACCTCCAAATTTAACAGTCGACCTCCATCCGAACATCTGCGCTGGCCGACGGACAAACTGACCGACTGACGGACGCTCGCTCCGTGGTCATTGGGGCTCTGTTTCTGCGCATTACTCTCTTCCTGTTTCCTCTTCTCAATCGCCATGTATTCTTCGTGTATTTACTACATCCTGTTCTGATGTGCTGGTTTGTGTAAGTCATCACAGCCCACCGCCCCATTCATTCCCCCGTTCCTCTGCGTTGGCATTGTATCCCAACACATACTACACCCTCTTGTGCCCAATTGTAAAACAATAAATCACGAATTCCCCCTGATGTACAGCCACGACCTCTTGTTCTGCTTTTCGCTTCCTGCTGGCCACTTTTTGGACTCCAATCGTACGATTGGTTGAGCTCCTCACCCTTCTGACGAATCGGCGGTTTGTAGCCAGATTTCTGAACGAACAACGTTGGAGAGGTATGTCATTGGGCTGTCATTTCTGAATTTTGACAATGACAGGTTTATATAGCTATGGCGATGGAAGCTGACAGATTGCTCAGATCTTCCAGTCGTCTCTTTCTTTGTTCAGGTCTCTGTACATTAGTCCGTCTCTACAACTTTCTCCGTCGCCTTGTACTTTAATGAAAACCAACCCCCACACGATCTTTTTGGTACCATACGGCCGACACAGATATTACAGCAAGTTTTGATATCATCTGTACGATAAATGCGATTTATTAAAGCATACGTTCCTTGCGATTCTGGTCCCTAGCACGACAGCAGTTTCAAAACCAACGAATTTCCCGTTTTTCTACGATAAACTCTGAACGACAATCACTCGTTCTGTCAAGGCCTTCTCGATTTCTCACTGTAAGACTAATTTTATCTCTCTAGCAATCTACATATCTCTGCGGATCCTTTCAAACAAAGGAAAGGAATACTCTTATTCGGAGTGACCACCTGCTATCAGCCTGTGTTGTTTGATGATCAAACTGCTGGCCCTCTCCCTAAGCGCTCACCCCCCTGCACGGTCGAGAACTCCAGGCGGCAAACTTCTGGAGTCAACGAAACAATAACTTTTGGCTATTGGGACGTTATATTTGAATATTAGCGCTGGTGTTGATTCAATAACTGCAGAGCAAGGTAAGCGCGCCTCTTTTATTTTGTCCGTGCCACCTATCGAACATCTCCCGCTTGCCGCCTAAGGTCAAGGGCTTCAAAGTTTTTGCCTACCATAATGGTTAATTAAGTTTTCTATATTTGGTTTGAAAATTGAAATATTTGGTTACACTATTTATTACCGCTGCTTTCCTTTTGTTTGACTTTTTTTCTGGTTTTTCTCGTTCAGTATCGTCGTTTCTCCCCATTTACGCCGTCCCAAATATGAATCAAGGAATCATGGATCATATCCCAATTGCGAATGCTTTCAATTCGCCTGAAGATTGCCAAATTACAGAAGAACTGATCACCCTTTCACACCAGTGGGATCACTCAGACCATCCCCTGCCCTTCGCTATTTGGATGGCCTCCTCTGAAGTTGACCAAAAATTTTTGGGCTTCTTCGCGGCCAGTACCGCCCGTGAAAATGCCTACCTATCTGGAATGCTATACAAGCTCCTCGGCCTTTCCATCGTCCTGTCGAAAAAGCTTCTTCGCGCTCGTAAACTCCGCCGTCTCGACACCACCAGGGACACCAAATCATTGCAACTCTACCACCACATATTATGGCTCTCGCGCGAAGGATTGGTGATCACAGAGCAATATGTCCTCCCCATGGTTGAGGCCTATGTCGACCTAAAAGTGCTAGCCCACAAACTCAGAGCATCTTTTTACCACATTTTCGTACTTTTCCATAATCAACCAAGCATCCACCAACCGGGTATTCGAAGCCTCCCCCCTTCTAGTTCCCAAGTGCATCTTCCGAATGGAGCTTCTGGTGTGGAGAATGGTAACGGAGTTAAAGGGACTTCGGGGTTATCCCCAAACCCGAATCGAGATTCCATTACTGCCTCACCACCCCCCATCACACCTGAAGGAGGCCCGGTTGGCGGTACTCACTTGTATCCACCGGGTCTACCCGCGATTAAGCCCACGAAGTCTGCTGCCTCATTCATACTCCCAGCTTTGGATTACACACCAATGGCCACCGCCTGTTTTAGTGACGTAGCGCAACTTTCGGACGCTTTGCTCCCGGGCTCTCACCCAGTTAGGCTCTCAGTCAAGCTCGAATATGCCGCATATCTATACGACTGCCTCCATGACTCTGACGGATGTAGACGACTAGCTAAACAAGCCATTGCAGATGTCTACAATGCGCAGGAAGGCATGGATGACGAGAGTTTTGAGGATGCCGCGGAGCTCGTAGGTATCTTAGGCAAAATGGTCAAACGGGGAGGCAAAACCAGCAGTGCGGGAGGAAGTAGCACACCGGGGGGCGGAAGTACCCCAGGTACACAACCAGATGCCACTGGGACCAATCGACAACGACACCAGCAAAAACATTCTCAATATCAACAGCAACATCAGCAGCGAACTCAGACCACACGAGGAACCCCCACCAAAGTCTTTACTTCGAGCGCACATTCTCCAGCAGTACCACCTCTAACCATGACGAATCCGATCTAATGACCAAGATGACGAATTTTTTTTTTCTAGTTTTTCTTCCTGTTTGTTCCTGAATTCCAAAAGGTTATAGTAACTTAATTCACATGATACATATTTGGCAAATACCTACCCTGGCGCCCTATACATACGGTACTCTGTGCACACATCTACACCTACCCATTGGCATACACGAAATCTCTCTCCATCCCTTCAGTGGAAAGAATTTTAAAATATTTTGGTTTTGGCAGCCATCATATGATACCATTCCGGAGGAGTTTTCTTCTTATTATTTTCTTCTTTCACTCGCCGTATTCTTCGAAAGAGCCCTTTTTTAACGAAAAACAATTTTTGGTATTTTGTTACACCTCAGAAATGAGCTCATTTGTTCCTGAGTTGCATTTTGGTTCCCCCTTGAAAAACGCTGGTGAACCGGAACCGGCCGGCGAAAAAATCATTTGAAGCGCTACAACATTTACTATTATTATTCTGCCTCTGTCTTCGTCTTTACTGTTTCACACTATACCCAAGCCATTAGGTGTCCTCCAATCATGCATTGTATTTTGTTCCCATACTAGATTCTGATCTTCCCAAGGAAGATTTCTCAACGCTTATTCTAGTCGCTTGACATCTTCTTAACTATCTACCTGAGCCGATTATTTTTCTAATCGATGAGATTTGCGACTATTTTCACAAAAGCTATCTTTTTGGAAGTTCAGGCGTATATGTACGTGCCACAACCAGTTACTGTGGAAAGTAAAGCTATGGACCCCCCAAACTGGATGACACACATTCAAATTTGTTTACCCAAAGGATTGGTCTCTCTGCGTTTAGCATACCATGCCAACCTCTATAAGTTCATTATGGCATTGCCTGCAGATATGTGGGAATCGTAACGACCACCAATTGTCATAGGTGAAGTGGTATTTACGGGCTTAAATTTTTGCCGTTTTCTACATCGCTTTGATCAGTGTCGCCTGCTTTTTTGCTACCTTTCTAGCCCTCAATGAAGTTACCTAGGAGCATAGTTCGAGAGCAAAGTCCGCACGTTTGGTGACAATATTATTGCCATTGGATGACTGACCTGTTGACACCCAGAATTAATGGCTGAATTGAATCTATTTGAATACGTTTTTCAGACGCGCCTTCAGCGAAGCCCTGTAAAGCAAGCAAGACCGAATGAAGTTTCATAATACTCACCTGCCTTCGTCAAATTACCTTCATAGTTAGTCGCCTTTGTTGCCCATGAGAAGAACTTGGCCTTGCTTGAGTTGAATACTGATAAATAGTTCTCGCCTTCAGGCGCTTTGAAATTCGTTACAAGCAGGGCTTACTACAGTACAAAATGAGTTTGATTTTAATAGTTAGTGATTAGGATGCGAGTGAGAAATATGTGAGAGATGGCACGGAATACGGCGTATAACTGTTAAATGTGCGTAACCTAATTCGTTTACATATATTTTGGAAGCAGCATTTCTGCACGGAAATTTTCGGTGAAGACGACTGGTTCGATTCCCGCAAAGTGGTAGAAGCCCGCCTGGGTCCGTAAATCTGCCTGCTTCTGTTTTTCTTATGTCGATAAAGTAATTGAGCTGTCACCCCTGCCCTGGATATTCATTCTCAATTGAAACAACTGGTACAAAAGGTACATGAAAATAATCACACTTGTAGTCGTTCAGCATCCATGAACCCCTTATATCGTCCTGTCTGTGTTCATGTCCGACAGATTCAAGCCACAGACTAGAAATCCAAAATGTTGGATTCCATCGTTGGAGATCAGTCTAGGCGCCGCTCTTAAACGTGAGGCTGGCGGACGGGATCGTCGTCGTTCCACTATTTGAGATACGTGGCCGTGAACTCGACGCGCAAAAGTAGCTCAGTTGAGAGAACCAGTATTGCAGCAACCGCCCTAGCTTTACCAAGAGAGATAACATTCCTCTGGGCAGGTGGGAAAGTGGATTTCCCGCTGCTAACCTAAGTAACCCAGGGTGGGTCTGGCTAGAACGGTAGAGAGAATTGGCGGGAGGTGGACAAGCAGTTTGACCTTGCCCAGACGTAAACCATGTTGTATGATGCCAGAAACTAGGATTTGAATTGCCCGTTCCGCTACTTTGATGCGGTCCAAAATGGAAGGGGTATCAGGGAAATGAACACCCTGAGCGGTTTTCGGGTTTAATATATCACAATAGCGCTCGTAGGCGACAGTACAAGAGGCTGCAGTTCTTGCCCTTCAATGGCTAGCTCTATACCAATCGACAGTCCTCGCAGCGGTTCAACAGCACTATTCGTTTTCGCCGCATTCAAAGGGCATTGAGCTCACTGTCCACTACAATGCTCGTTCCCATATCAAAGGCGTCCTGAGCTAGCCTCTTTGCCTCTTCCTCGATTTTATGGACGCACTTCCAATCCGGCTGCAAGCCGATATATCCCTCAAGCGCAAGTTGATAGACTGCCGCAAGAAGCCACGTTCGACAGGTGAATTCCTCTTCCACCTCGACGCCCCGAACGCAGGACTTTATTGCTTGAATCCATTCGTCATTAACTCCATCGATCACCCCGATCCTCAATATGAGTAACAGGTGATGAGATTCTGTTACGTCTGCAGTTTCAGTGATGAATTTCCATTCCAGTCCTGCAAGTGCTTGGTGATATACGACGCCCGTGATGTTAGTTTGGGCGACAAACAGGCCCCAGTGGTATTTATCCCGCAGCCCGGTGTTCGATAGGAGGAGATAAAGCCCATTGCTCTCAACCTTTGGTTTGGGATCTCGAGAATTCCCTCTGAGAGTTGAGGTATTTTCTAGATTGGTGAGCGTGGAAGGAACGCTGCAAGGGTCGAAAGTGTTCCCCTCTGGTATTGACATTGTGACACACTTCTGCTGGAGGGGATAGTGGAAGTGCTTGAATGATGCTAGGGAATAGAATTGAGGATATTTCTTTGGAATATCCTGCCGGGATAATTATTACGCAAACTTGTTTATATCTGCTTTCCGGTTTGGAGGAGTCAAAACGGAGCTGAGAGTTAAATAAAATGAGCCGAAAGAGCGTGTGATTCCGCAAGCGGGGGTTTGTCTCGAATTTCAATCACAAAATCACAAAATCACAAAATGGATAGGTGCAGGAGATCACGAGAGTTAGCTCACCTCGCTGTTGTTCGATTGGTCTCATGCTGGCATCCCAATTAAATAGTACTATGCGAGGCCCAATGCCGCGATTTCTCCGAGAATGACAAGTAGAATGTCTGCGGAGGTGTACAGGTCTGGAGATTTGGACGTATTTGTGCATCACAAACCCGGCACGCCTTTATTTCCGAAACTCAGATCTCCGTATCTCGTCAGGAGGGCGAGCATGAGGCAGCCAATTGATCTTCAAGTTTAAATATTCTTTAGCAAATCGTGATTGACACTTCGGCCAAACATTCATTCGGATGCCAGCCAAAATGAGTTTCTTTCACTGAGCAAACGCAAGTATTCAAAAAGCCGAGGAAGAAACGTTTGGCCGAATAAGACTTCTGTTGAAGACTGCCCCTATCGAAGCGCCTCTTGCTGAAGAGTGTCCCGTCGAAGACAATATATGCCAATGTCTTATGACAAGAATTGTCCATCGATGCCAACACGAAATCGACTCACCTGGAGAGCTGGTGATGGTGATGGTGATGGCGATGGCGATGGCGGTGGAGACAATCAAGGACCTTGGCGCAGGATACATTTAATCGGTTGTGGCTAGCAAACATAAACAAGAGTGGATCTCAATATGGATTGCTTATGATACCAATGCCACCTACTACCACCTCAGCACCACCAGCGACGATGAGGAAATATTTGGCCTGTATTTTATCACTAGATGAAGCTGGGTGACAATATCTAATGTCATCGAGCAGGCGGGTTTATAGATTTGTGAAATGCAGCGTCATCGCCAGCACCCCCAGCATTCCTTTCAGGCCTCCCTCTTCTACCACGAGACCCGCTTTCTGCAAGTTGTCTGCAAATCCGCCCAGCTTTCCGGCATGAGAAGGAAAGAACTTAAAGGAACCGTCAATGACATTCTTTGAGTCATTTCTGTCTTTACTAGACCTGTGTGCCCGCGCACCCCTGCAAGTCCCTCAGCTATAATAAATCCACTATTTTGAGGTTGGCACACTGAGACACATCAGGAAAACAAAAAAAAAGAGAAGAATAAAAAAATACTGAATGTGAGCTTGTTTTATCCGAGGATTCTATACAATTATTAGCTATCACCAGCGAAAAGCGGCAGGGCGCCAGGGAGGAGTCTTACCAATACCGTGTCCAAGCTGGGCATTTTACTTCTTTTCGGCGGCTGCCACATTTCGGAGGGCGCCGGGTCGTCAAATTGAGCCCATGCATTGGATAGCTGTAGTCTGTGCGGGGTCTCTTTCCTCGCAGCTTTTGCGCCGGGGGCTGGCGTTCATCCATCTCCGCATCTGAACTGATGACGACCGTGTGACGAAGCCCGTCGCGGGGAATATCAGCTGACGCCATGATTGAAAGGTGGTTGTGAACGGAGGGACGAGTTTATCAAATCTGCAAACGAGAAACACACCCAAGCACAATCGGAACTCCACATGACATACGACAACAATGCCGGCTGTCAATTAGGCACCAATGCGTGGATGTGAAGCGAATAATCCCCAGCTCGCTGCGGTTTCTATTGGTGTTTTAGGCGAAGAAAAATTGATCCGGCCAGCTGTAATACCAACTGAAAAGATACTAGCATTGGTGAAATAGCTTAATACATTTAAGATACATGAAATCTTGCAGTAGAAACTTCTGCCTCAGCAGTCTGGAGAGAAATGTGGAAGTGAAGAAATTCAACAGCCCATCAAGACAAAAGTTCAAAAGTTTCAGAAATGAAACCACCAATCTTTTTTCCCGAGATGGGAGGAGGCCCCACAAAGGTAACAGCCTGCGTTGGGCTGCTATTATACGCTCCGTCGAAATTCAAACCCGCTCATAGCCTAGATATCCAGAAGAACACCAAGTACGCGAACTCTCTAGGCATACGTCCCAGCCTTGTACCAGGAAAGCCCAGAGGAGTATTACCTCACACATTTCAAGCCTGTTTCTAGCTAAATCGGCTACCGCTTTCCTCTTATAGCAAGCTCCTTGGCGGGCTCAGGAGGACAGAAAATCCATTTCAAAATATCAAAGGCTACATTTCTGTCGTAGTTGTCTTTGCCGAGGTCGTATACAGCCCTCAGCGTCAAGGTGAGCATTGGGTTCGTTTCCGATGGGTCGCAGGTCGCTTGGACTATGCGTACTTTCCCGTAAACGAATGTGACGATCGTGGCCTTGGCGGGTACTCTCAGCATTCACACAATCCTAAGAATACGAATAATGAAAAGAAGGTGCAAAGAGAAGCAAGAAGAGAGAACGTGAACATACCGCCAAGAAACCTTCCTTATATATAGGCTTGGCCATGTACCGGTTCTCCTCGGGAAGCCACACCATCTCATTCATCTGACGGTAAAAGATCGAAGTGACTGCCAGTAGTTCACTTTTCAGAAAATAATCACTGCTGTTTTCTTGCAGTTTCATATTGACTGTGCTTGAGCGATCCCGAATCATGCAGCTCCAGTGGCTATCATGAAGATAGAAGATCTGTTCCCCTTTAATGCGGGGGTGAGAATTAATTAAGATGCCGATGCCCAGCGTGTGGAAAAGAGGGCCTTGAAACCTGGTAAAAAAGCAAGAAATGGTGAGCAAGGTGAATGAAGAGCATCGAATATATATCATCATACATACTCTTCAGCCTTAGTAAAGGAAACTTCATCTAGAACCTGGTGGGCAGCAGTCTTCATGAAGCCAGAGAAACCCCAATCGCTTGGAAGGCCCTGAGTTTTCTCCGGCGCAGTAACTCTCTCACACTTGTGGATAGCTTGTAGGAGCTCCGGGGATATTGAGAAAGTCACCTTCTCTCTGGTGCTGTCCCTACAACGCACCTTGAGGTCCTCTGTCTTTTGCAACCACTCGAAGGGAAACAAGTCTGACGAGTAGGAGATGTACAAGTGAAAAAGACCCGCCATGAGCCAGCCAACCTGCTCCGGGCAATGGCATGGCTTTCTTTCTGATTGCATAACGTGCAGTTAATGGAACCGTTTGCTGCTCTGCTGGTCTGATGGCGAAGTTGACTTCTGTGGGTTGGTTGTTCCTCTCGCGCCCTTTACCCCGCCGGCTGCCAGTCGCCCGTCTCTCCTCCACGTTGTTAGCTTCTTCGTTTTCTTAATATTTATCTTAGCTGCCGGTTCCGTCGCCTATCTCTGCTCTCTCAAGGTGGGATAATACACTGTACACATGCTCTCACCATATCAAGTTAGCTTAACTAAGGTTCAACTTACCTCAGCACGTCCGCCCTCCGAAGTTTAGCGCGGACATGGAGGCTCCTCGTCGCCAGGCCGCTCAAGGCCTAGACAAAATCCCATCCAATACAAAACAATAGCACGAAGCGATACAAAAGTATGGCCTTCAACAGCGCACCCTCGAACAACTGTGCATGGAAGGTAGCTACGCCCTGACCAATCTTGGATCTGAGTACAGGCATCTAATGTCAGGAGTGCCAAACAGGGAGTTTCTCTGCATCAACTGTTTCAAAAGAAGCATTCCTTACGATCCGCTTTATTTGGCCTGAGAAGAAGAGGCATCAAGATGCTTCCATGTATATTGCCAATCTAGAGTATTTCTTCATTGAAGACCATGCTGATGATGCCACAAAACTTATTCACAGAAACGTCCTTGGACTTGATAAGCTGAAGACCTTGTATCGCATTATATGCAATCCAAGGGAACCCCACAAGCGAACGCCTTCTGAATATTTTGGCACACTTGCGGATGGGCTAGGCCCGTTCTCGATGCTGGTTAGTGTGTACAACCAACTTCTGGATATATCAATTCAGGCCCCGATCAATGAACGTCCATTGGGCGGGGCTTCTAAAAGAATCAGATTCTACGACGCTACACGGCCCTCAGCAGTTGTAGATCCTACAAGTTCAACTCGCCAGACCTTTCTCTCAGAGGAGTTCAGAATGGGGGATATTGATATGACAGACGTCGGTTATCAGCCGATAGCCCGTTGTCCTACTCATGCGTGTCCTCCTGCTGCGACTTCAGTAGACCCAACAGATAAGGAACCACCTCGTCGAACCCCAACTGAGGCTCTCGTTGCGGATTTTTTGGTCACTCTTCTAGGGGGCCTAGCAAGTCTTGTGCAGGCTCTAAACCCCAGGCCCCTTTGCATTGCAAACTCCTTTGAGACGACCTATACATTCGGTCCTGTCCGTAATACTTCTCAACAAGTCGACGTTACGTTCCGAGCCCGTATTAATGGGAGCATCCCATTCAGTCTATCTCTGGCTGGCATGCCACGTGAAGTCGCGATATTCGAAGCGCAACGCGCTGCGCGTGGGGAGAGCGGAGGTAGCATCCCTGTTTTCGCCCAGCAGTCGATGGAGCATGTCGCCTACATATGGAAACGCCATGTAGATGACCCGAAGGTGATACCAACCCCTTATCCTTGCATGCCCGTTTAACTGGTGATGGAACCTCTTACTGACAATGGTTCTGTTACAGTGGAAAACAAGGGTCAAAACCTACCATACCTTCATGGTAGCTCAAGACCACCAGCCAGTGCGCCCAACGCAAGGGGAAATTCCGTTTCTTGAGATCCAGGAATTCGGACCATTTGACGTTACTAATGAAGAAGAGCTTGGCAAATTCCTGCATATCATGCTATCCTTCATACTCTGGCAACTTGAACAAACGGAAAGTTCCAAAGAAGCACTCAGCTAAATTGTTTGGCAGGAAGGGCAAATGGAATTAAATTCGATCGGCCCACTGAACAAACATCGGCCGAGGTATAGGTTTGGGGCAGTGGACATTATCTTCTTGATGAGATTGAGTTTAACGTGTCTAGTTATTTCTCTACTTAGGTCCACTCCAGTTCCTAGACAGCTTACTAAATCCATGATCTACTTTAAGGGTGAAATATGGACCCCAGCAAAACCTGGAGGAGTGCGAACATTGCTATTCATTACACCTGCAGCCAATAAGTTTGGACAACTAAATATCTGGAGGTGGCCGGAGCCCAAAGGGTTTCTAGAAGCTTTTTAACGCACATTATGAGAAAATGCCGACACAATAGTGGACTCCCGCCGAGAAGTAGCCATATGACCTAAATCCATGAGCACCACAAGGGAGTAATTCGGTTCGATTCGCAGATGTACATGTCGGGTAACAATCATAGTAAGGTATGAACAAAAACGGACTTTCCAATCATCGGGTTCCCCTTCCTTCCATTCATTGTACGCATTCTCGACGTACCTCGCTGAACGGTCAGCAATAAAGCCCACTGGATATGGAAATAATGCTTACCGGCACTCAATTGTTAACGCGCTGCATCCCGATCTTCTGTTCCAGAGCGCTGTATATCCGCATCATATTGTTCTTTAACACCCTGGTGTTTATCATCTCGAGTATCGCGGCCATTTGCTTCAATATTTTAATCATTTCTGGCACCTGGCTACTGATTTCGTTATGCAGAGATGTATTGTCGCCGCCCTTGGCATTTGAGGAGGTTGCTGTAGGTCCTCGCATGATGGCATTTGGCATTGCGGTGGGTGGATAGGGTTTCTGTTGAGATACAAATTTCCAGTTGAATTGCGGAGCATGGTTATTACGGTTTAAGAATGGAAATATCGATATTCAGAACTAGGGAGGTCTTCATACGTCTCTCTAGAGTTTAGACAAAATACGCGGATAAATGATTCGAAGCAAAACAAAAGTGGGAGACAAAGAAATGAGGGCGAAGAGCAAACAAACACACACAATGTAAATACTGTACCATGGGAACGTAGGAAAGATAGACCCTCGGCTGGAATGTGATAGGCAATGTCAATGGAGCTCGTGGGCCTGATTCAAATATGATAAGCAAACAAAAATCAAACAAAGGGAACTAAAGCAAACAGGTAACAATCAAGACAGGAAAAGTACAGAACAAATCAGAGCTAAATTGATATTGGCATGTTACACAGACAAAGATTCTAATCAATTGACTTTACAATCTTGCGTCCACCGTCCCTGCGCGATCTCCTTGTCTGCCTGAAACGCATGTGGCCTGTCAGAATAGTCAGTGAAGCCCGCTCGTTCTTGCACTCTGCATGGAACTCTTTGACCCGTTCCTCACAGCCCGGAATCAGATCGCTCTGCGGTTGCCACGTCGGCCGCCATGCCACACGGTACTCCAGGCGTGGCTTGCCGTTCCGCACGCGGATCCGCGAATCTAGTATCACCACACGGGGGATGGCTAAGACATACACACATTGTCAAATGGCACACTAATTGCCACACAGAGAACGCCGATGAGATCTTCATCAAATACACCCTCATCTTCACTGATTTTTCAATATTCATCTCAAACATTGATTTTTTCTTTAACTTCGTCTGAATCAGAGATTTTCAGCTGATAATATCACAGTAGGATCAATATAGCATGTAAATCCTTCATATTATTGATGGATAGCTGTTGGGCAACCTATGCGGGATTCACGGGTATAAATAGCCATGGAAAACCCGTAGATATTTAGAGAGCTCAGAGCTCATAGACCATACAATATTACACTATTTATCTCTCTATTCCTCCTATATTATACTAGCTCCACTCTCCGTTTCATTTTCCCCGTCTCACACACAAGCTATGAAGAATATTGAAAAGAAATACTATGATCAGTGTTATATTCTTAAAACATTCAATATACAGAATTAAATAATGATACAAAGTAAAAACATTTTAATGTTATAAACTTTATTAAAACTAGATCACTGTTTTTTAAGATTATTCTAAATTATTAATATACAAGAAAAACAAGTATATAAATTAAAACTCACATCTTAATATCATGGCATTTACTTTGTATTTTACATTTTTCTACTCCAGCTATATCATGCATGTAATAACAAAATACTCAAAGCTAAACTCATTCTTATTAACACACAGCAGAAGTAAGAAGTTAAATCTATATTAAACAAATGCAGATTTCTCGGCTCCCGCTATTTTGAGATTGAGCCGAGCGGCACTGGTACTAGTAGCTTAGCTCTAACGACGCTCCGCATCTTCAGGGCTCAGCGGACGCAACAAGCTGCATCCGAGGTCCATCCCGAGGTAGTGGGGGGCCCGCTAGAGGCAAGATGTGGGTGCAGCAATAATAATAATACTGGCCATATCCGCGCTCCCTCCAGGGAGAGCTCTTCGATATTCCCCGCCTCGGACTTCTTAGTAGTGGTCGTTAAAAGGGCTCACTCTACCTCATCTCTCGGGCTACCCATCCTCCCAACTTGTATATACAACTTACTTTCTACCTGGAAACAAAGAATAGCATAGTACTCTTCACTCGTCGTACACAATCATGGCTACCAACTCTCCTAACCCTATTCCATTCTCGGAACCCCCGTACCTTTGCGGCCTTCCCTCCCCATATTACAGCGAAGGCCATCGCAAATTCCAAAAAGCTTGCCGTGCGTTCCTGTGGGAGAATTTGATCTCCCATGCCTTCGAGTGGGAGCGCGAGGGAACTGTTCCAGAGCATGTCTGGCATACTTTCGCTAAACATAACATGCTCGTTCCTAACCTTGCTTCCCCTCTGCCTGTTGCGTGGTTGAAGAAGCTCGGTATTCATGATATTCTAGGAGTTAAAGTGGAGGATTGGGATTTACTATATACTGGAATTTACTTGGATGAGGTGGGATTTTATTATTACGAACGTCAATTTGTGGTTACATTTCTAATGTTGAGCTCCGTAGATGTCCCGATCAGGGTTAAGCGGGCCCCGGACGTCCCTCTGTGCCGGCATGGCATATGGTGTCCCGCCAGTGATCAAATTCGGTAGCCCTGAGCTCCATGAACGCTTCCTCCCTGAACTCTTAACTTGCAAGAAACGATCATGCATTGCCATCACAGAACCGGATGCCGGAAGCGATGTTGCCAACATTACCACAACGGCCAAGAAAAGCGCCGACGGAAAACACTATATCATCAATGGCACTAAGAAATGGTACGCAACTATCGTGATATGCTGAAATATATATAGTGACCTCTGTAGTGACCTCTGTTGGCATCTGGCTGCAACCGAGAAAAACTAACATGCATATTTCAGGATCACGAACGCAATCTGGGCAGACTACACCACCATGGCGGTGAGGACAGGCGGCCCAGGTGCAAGCGGTTTGTCCATCATTATTGTCCCCCTGAAGAACCAACCCGGCGTAAACATGCGCAGGCTATACGTCACCGGCCAAGCCGCAGGCGGAACCACCTTCATCGAGCTTGACGACGTTAAGGTCCCGGTCGAAAACCTCGTTGGTGAAGAAGGCATGGGAATGAAATACATCATGACCAACTTCAATCACGAGCGTCTCACCATTGTTGTCGGAGTGGCGCGCCAGGCACGTGTTGCTCTCAGCTCTGCATTCGAGTACTGTCTAAAGCGTCGGGCTTTCGGAAAGACTTTGATGGACCAACCTGTAGTTCGGCACCGGCTTGCGAAGGCTGGCGCTGAGCTGGAAAGCTTGTGGGCGTGGATTGAGCAGTTCTTGTACCAGATGAACAATTTGCCCAAGGAGGAAGGCGATTTCCGGCTCGGAGGCCTGACGGCATTGGCTAAAGCTAGAGCTGGCATGGTGCTTAATGAATGTGCCCAGGTCGCGGTGCTACTGTTCGGTGGAAACGGATTGACGAGAACTGGACAGGGAGAGGTTGCTGAACGTAAGTTTCTTGTCCCCTTTTGTGCCGTATTTCGTTCAATCTGCCAGAATATGTGGTTTTGACATATATGGTGTTTTCAGGGATATTACGTGAGGTCCCTGGCGTTCGGATTCCGGGAGGTTCAGAGGATGTCTTGCTCGATTTGTCTGTGCGACAGCTTGTCAAGGTCTTCAAGGCGCAGGAGCAGAAACTGGGGCAAGCAAAAATATGAGGAGTGAGGCAGTAAGCGTAGGGAATCAGAATAAATGTGGTAACCACATCTTCTCGCATAATGCAACATTGTCAATACACGGCATGTTGAAGATGAATCAGGGGAAAACATATATTGCTGTTTGCGTCTATATTTTCATTGTAGATATTGAACCAGAATCGGATTTTGATATACGTGATATCTCCTTCCTTTGGATGGAGAAAGCTTGGGGGTCGTTTTCATGTCTGTACCTATAATTTGATGCATTCGACATGAGGAGGGGGTCGTCAGTCCACATAAACCAAAAATATCTTTCATTCAAACAAATAGTGAATCCAACAGATAGATATTGGCTGAGGGTCATTGCTGTCAAATCGCAAGTGGGAGAGGGTGTGCTTGTCGAGAATAATATCATTAGTCCTGTCTGCAACGAGTGGGAGTTTTAAAATTGCCTTCTCCGCAACATCTTCTCTCGTCCCACTGAAGTCAAACGCTGCAATTTAGCCTTGACCTTCCCTTCTCGATGATGGTTGCTGGTGGTTCCCACAGCACTTATCTGCCATGTTTCAGTGCATGAGTTTCAATCACTCCGGTGAAGGGGGAGTGTAGTTGCCCCCTGTGGTGTGCAGATAAAGTATTTAATCTCCTGAACCAAGCCTCGCCGTTTCCTGAATGGGTGTTACTGAAGCTTTTGAAGTTCACTGACACCACGCAGCCTAGCAACACAGGTCAAGTTCGCCCAGCGTTATCGTAGGCAGCCATTTCTGTCGAATATCTCGTTCTCCAGGGTACAAAAATTAAAGGAGCCCTTCAATATCTGCTGCCCTGCCGAGTGACGTCGTACTCGACGCCGCCAACGACGACTGGAATGACGGGTACAGGCAAAGCTTTTTCAATGTTAACATTCCCGAATACTGATAAGCAGCTCTTCCTCCTGTATAATCCTATAGGTGAATACAGCCAGAATGAGCCGGTTTGAGCCGTCTTTCTTTGCCTCCCGCGAAATGGTCAATTTATCGATAATTTTTCCATCACCGGAGGCTGATTTGTAAATTAGTATTCCTCCCCCCCCCCCCCCCCAAGGCATACAAGCTAATCGTCGACAGACTTCCGTATATCACTTTTGTCCTCGAGCAGGCCAAATTTCTTTTTGGGTTCTTGGATCCTAGGTTGGGCAATTTGGTAAATGTGTATAGAACCCAAAATTGATTTTGGAGGATCTAATTCATATCTCAGTTTTTGACCGGTAAATGATTCAGAGCTCTATCTGTGACCCAATCTGCGTTTGCTTTTATCCCAGTAAATGGTTATGATTTCTAACTCGCGGGGGCGATGTTCAGTTGCTAAACATAGCAATGATACGCGTGAGAGGTGTGCACCGAATAGAGTGACATATATTCACTTTGTTCTCACTCCGTTATAAGCTGGGTATTGGGTATTTGGCAACTGTACATAGTTCATGTTTTGTCAAACTGGAGCATGTTCCAGCTTCTCATACACAGAGGCTCAGTTGCGCAAAATGTTCAGCATAGCTTTTTCCATATAATAGACCAGCCGTAGAAAACCTTAGATGAGCCCTTCTTTTAAAGCAGCTTTTAAAGCAAAAGATATGCAAAGTATATGCTGGGTTTCAGGGTATATAGCCGCACCATCCTTTTTGGTGGATAAAAATGAGCCAGGTAGCGCTTAATCGCCAACAAGGCTTTCCTGGAGGATTAATCATTAGCGTTAAACGAAAGGCGCTTGTTTCATTGAAACAATTTTAGGAGGCCCACTTCTACTACTGATGACGAGATGCTTTTAATGCCATATTCCACCCCTTCGAGAAGCACAAAAATCGAACGACTTGAGTACTAGTAGTATTCCATGCAAAGTAAAAGTCGTACGTACTGGATGGCCCGCCTGAAGCCTATTTTGTACGGATTAAGGATTTCACGACAAATGTCTCAGTGTCATCCTGTCAAAGCTCGCCCACAATTAAAGTCGCCGGAAAGCTTCCAAGGATTGCTCAAGTGAAAGCCGGCCCTAGGATGACGTTCCATTCTACTGCAAAGGGTTGGATCGACCCTGTTGCTCCCAAAACCGGTTTGCGAAAGGAGAAAAATTCAGTTTTAAATATAATAAGCGAAAATACACCAAATACACCAAACACAACCAACAGAAATAAACCAGGGATGGGAATAAAAGATATTAATTACGTTAATTGGCCTGCTTTCATTGGATGGCATTAATCGGAACTCATCGCATAACGATGGTGAACTGAGCCTTACTTCAAGAACTGGGTTCCCAGCTTAAGCTAACTAGCTGTCAGAATTAGTATATAAACCTTGGAAACATGCCTACCTTCTGCCTTGAAACGGCTAAAGCGCCCAGGGGGCCCCTCACTACTAAAAGTTACTCTGTACAGACAACCTTTACAAGCTGAAAGGCTGGATTGCCTCCACTCTGATTGGGGGCGAGGATGAACACTGGCCGCGCATGCTCCCTGCAGGGGTTATGGCCAGTGGAGCAGAGAAGACGGAATGAAGAAAAAGTTGGATCAGGTGGGGATGAATGTTTTAAGGTTGTTGGCGGGATGGAATGGGCGACATTCCATCCGCAGATGAAGAGGAGGGATGTGCATGAGGAACAATCTTCATGGCAGGAAGAATAGAAGTTGAGCGATTAAGGCTGGGCTAAGCAACCAGCCTCCTCCGTGTTCAGCTGAATCCAAAGTATCCATATATAGTTCATCTGGCAGTTGATGATCCTAAATTATTAGTTACATGCTGGGTACAGAGTACGACAGGTTGATATACCCCCCCAATTCGCTCATTTTACGAACACGAAACCACTCTTACCCCTCTCCTCACCCTTATCTGAATCACAACCTGTCTCTCGTCGCGAGAGAATGGCAAAGAGATAGCTCAACTATGCCGCGGAAGCTCGTTGGAGCAAGTCTGTCTATACTGCTCCTTTCGTTCTTTGTTGGCCGCTTCCAATTCTTCCCAGCCTTTTCCCGGTTGTACGGGAGGGATGCGTGCTACATTCAAAATGGTACAGCTCTTGATTGCCTGGTAAAAGGCATTGAAGGTCCGTTGTGTAATTCCCTATCTACTATCCAAGGCGGTAGTGTTGCGGAGTATTGACTCGAGGTTTATATCGTCAGATACCTGCGCGGTCAGGTCAGCCCACTTTCATGACCACACCTTGGATGATGAGCCCTGGGAAACAAAAACGCCAGTCCGTCGAAGGCTGTGGATACCCAATGCAATCAATATAAATATTTTCCGCTCAACCACCGTCTCCATTGTGCGCAGACCATACCCTTACGCTCAGGGGTGCAGCAAACAAATCCAAGACCAAAAACGAAAACGGAATCGAGATCCCTTCCCATCATTACATATTTCTCGGTCAGAAAGATCATCAAAGAGCAGCCATACAAGACTGCCACGATACCACTACGTGAACAATAATGTTAATACCAACAACAATAATAAACAATCATCCCCATCACGACGAGAAGCGCCGTTCCTCTCCCGATCAGGAATCAAAAATAATTGCCCCCTGCTCATTTATACACCACAACAACTCCGCCAACATCCCCATTACAAGTCGAACAACAGCACCCCTTTTTCACCAATTGACCTGGCATGCCCAAAAGCCTCTTCGCCCCACCAGCCGGTGAGAAAAGATATCCCTCTTTTTGGGCTTCCCCCTTTTCTTGTTAGAGTGGGACAACAATATCATCGCCATCAGGTTCACCACCTGAGCTCGACTACAGATAAACCCTTGGGCTCCCAACTCTCATCGTCCTCACCGTATCCCCTCAGTGCGACTGGAAATCGAATCACTTCTCGTGAAAGGGAAATCCGGGGTAGTTTTCTGGGGATGGTTGTTTGCGTCGTTGTTGGCGTGATGTGGGTTTAATGTTAATGGAACAAAAAATGTCCGTTTTTGTGACGTCGATGAGGGGAGTAACGCACTGTCTGTTCCATTCCATAACTGTCTGTTCCATTCCATAACTAGTATTTTATGTGTATACGATTAGATGCTTGCATTTTACGATTTTGTCTCCTTGAATCTTCAATGTTTTATTTTCCACTTTGGGCTTGCTTGTTTTGATTGATTTTTATCTGTGTAGCATCCTGCATCATTTGGTTGATTCCCCGGCGCATTTTCCGGGCATTTAGCATTTGGTTTGGTATTTTTGTAATTTATTTTTAATTATTATTTTCCTTTTATTTTCCTTTTCTTTCGACGTCTCAATTACAGTTTTGATTTCTACCGCGTTTTGTTTGATAGTTTTGAGATCGTGAGGGATGGAATTGGCAGTTGAGAAGGGAACAATGTCATGACGACAATATATACTCAATTCTCTTTTCGGAGGGAGAAAAATAAGATTGTGGTTGTTTAGTATTTCCAAACTCATTCCCACCTCGAGGTCTTCCAAAGCTTTCAAAGGAACTAGGAATTGACTTCTAATCTTTTCGTTGATATTCTTGCTTTTTTTCGAACCATCTATCTTGATTATTTGCTAAACCACCCATCCTATCGTGTCAAGCCCCCCCTGTACTTGGCTTTTCCCCACCTCAAACAATCATACCACCCACACGCTCTGTTGCCTTCCTTTTAGTCCTACAATTTCTACATATTTATGAATGATTAACGACAGATTCGTATTCTCATTTGTTTCCAGATAAGTAGCTTTTTGTGTACGACACCTTGTATGCTGTTTTTGTTCAACATTTCGAGAGATGAATGCATTTGTCCTTGTAGGTAGGCATTTCTATTTCCAGTTAATCATGAGAGATTATCGCATAATCGTTTTAGAAAGCGGAGATCTTGTACCAGTTCTGGGGATGAAAGGGGGGGATGTGCAAAAGAAAAATCAAAAAGTATTACTGCACGGATGAAAGAGCAGTAGAAAAGTGGGCAAATGTGAGGACAAGAAAAGCAACTGGAAACTTATTCTGAATCTTAAAACATCCCATATAGACAGCCCAACTCATATCAAGAATTGACCAATAAGAGTTGATGCTTAAAAAAAAAAAAAAAAAAAAGGGCAAGAAATAAAAAAGGTGGCTGCAATTTGTAAATTTGAAGCATGCACTGTCACACAGTTTCGGTCGTCCTGGTCAGAATTGCATACAAATTAACTCTGTTGGTACAGACTGTTCAATACAAACTAGCAGTACACAACCCTAACTGCCAACTCAAATCCAGGATCGCTTCAGTCCCAATCATCTTTAAACTTGTAGATCAATCGGTAGGCATTCTAGCCACGACAAATCATTTATTGCGCCATCGCGCGATGCACCAGGGTAATCATCCCGTCCGGGAGGAAAAAGTACATCCAGCTCCTCTAAAGCCGTACAACATTCGGATGCCTCGGGCCAAATGCGGGAATACTTCCTCATCAACTCAATACTCATCCACGCCCCTTCCCTAATCATCTTCATACCTCCGAGGTCATCAATAACGCCCTTGGGACACCTCCGGGCAGCAATGAAAACCTGAGCGCACGCAAACACATATCCAGCCGTCTCCCACACGGCAGGGATTGAAAGGGTGTCGTACCCATTTGCGATATCTACACCACGGCTCTCGACTTCGTCGATGATATTGAGTATCTCTACTGCAGCTAGGATACATTTTACAGCGCTTTCATGCGCGATTATATGGGTCAGGGGCAAATCGATTTTATCGATGGCCAGTCCTCGCCGTGCTGGCTGGGAGATGGCTTTTTGCATTCTTGAGCGCGCGTCGATGTCCGGCGAAGCGGCTGCGACGATGGCCAAAAGTGGGCGCCAGAGGAGAAGACGCATGTGTAGGTAGCGGATGCGGAGGATGTTGTGTTGGCGCTTCGCTAGGAGGTAGTGTATCGAGTTAGTGTCCGTCTTCGGGTGTAAAAAGGGCGGTAAGCCTGCTAGCCAGTTGGAGAGGGACTGATCGGCAGCTATGAGTGGATTGGGGTCAAAAGCCTCAAGCTTCTTGCGTGCACTGGCGTAGTCGGTAAGTCGAAGTTCCTCCTGTATGGGGATGAGGTCACTGTATCGATTGTATAGGCGGGCGGAGTTGTTGAAGAATTCTATGATTGAAGGGCGGTCAATCGTCGGGTTCCGATCCGCTGGGTCATTGAAAGAGAGGCGGTCGATATAGTCCTTGTTTCCAGGTATAGGGAGCGGCGTTTCAAAAGAATGTTTCGTTAGGGTTGTGATGCCCATTTTCATGGCAATAATCCTAAACAAAATGTATTGGTAACTTTAATTTCGAAAAATGTGCGAGGCGAGTGTTGTGACTTACCGTTCTAGCATCAATGAGCAATGCCAAACTCGCCTTGACAGCTCCAGATTGTCCCTTACCGCTAAATGGTGGCTTCCAGAGACGAGATGTAAATGCAGGGCCTGGGCAGTGCGTATGGCAAGCCCCACAAACTTCCACGCGGCTGGTAGGTGATTATCGGCGACAAGATATTGAGCCAGGACTAGATAGGCCTGAATATGTAGGATCCTCCCTTCTTCTATTCCATTCAGAAAAATAAGCTTTTGCGCTTTCGCAAAGTACTGCTCAGCATCTTCCAGGTCACCCGGGTCAAGCAATAGGGTCGCTAAGGCAAACACTCCGTTAAGGAGGCCATGAAATAGGCATTCTTCATCGGAGACCTCTGCCCATGGGGTCGATTGTTCCTTCTCCCACAGTTGCTCGTAGCGGCATGTGAAGCTGTTCCGCTGAAATAAAGGGAGATTCACAAACTCCCGCGTAAGATAAGTGGAAACCAACTTATTAGCCAGAGGGCGATGAGGAAGCATAAGATCCGCTGAATTCGGGGATCGTATTGATAATTCCGCTTTCCGATTTGAAATTTTGCTTAGTCGCTTTAGCTCTCGATCGGAATGAAGCGTGCTTCCGGGTTTTGAGATACCTGTTCTCTGGAACACAGCCTCTCTGACCCTCGAAAGAAAGTGGTCGGAATCATCTGCCTTTTCATTTTCAGAGGCATCTGGGGATTCATCTCCGTCATACATTTCCTCAGATTCACTGGAATCACTAGATTCTTGAGCTACCGTGGAATTATCTTGAGCTGGTGGAATGTGCTGTCTGGCATTTGGAGTTTGCTCTGCTTTTTTGTATTTACTAGGCTGTCGGGCTCTCAGGGGGAGGTTATGATTTGGCGGAGCAGATGGCTGACCATTTCTCCATTCTTCCAGCCTTTCATCGCCTTGACTGGACGATCCCTCATCGTCACCTTCATGGGGCATTTCGGATGGTGACTCGGAGACCGCTCCTAGAAGCTGGAAGCTAGGGCTTTCCCGATGCCGGTGCACTTGTGCCTTCTGCAAACTAGAAATAGTTATGCCATGGTTTCCATCAGCCTCCTTAAGAGCAGTCGGGAGAGACATCCGGGGATGCTTATGCGGGCGTTCTTCTGAAGGAGTCTCTGGAAAAGACGATCGATGCGGCTCCGGACGCTTTCTATCTAATCCATTAATGCTAAAAATTTCACATATTCAATTAAACTCCACACAGTGAAGAAGAGCCTTACCGCTGAAAATGTCTATCAGAATCATATTCACAATGGGCCTCCAGCCCTCTTTTAACACACGGCTCGCATGCTGTTTGAATCAGTAACTTCACGGAGCACGTTTATCATGAATAAAAAGAGTACCGTTTTCGCGAGACGTTACAGTTGGGATCCATCCTGGTCGGTGGTACAGGAAAACGAATAATATGGCTTGCGATTCATGGAAAATTAGATTAATTACCTGGCGTCTCCCCAGAGCATTTTCTTTTCGCAGCTCTACATGTCAGACAAGCTGACGTAGTTCTTCTTTTGCTAGCAAGCTGGCGGGCTGAAGGTTGCGCGCCTGCCGCAGAAGACTGAGGGTATTGGCATGTTTGATCCTTCTGGAAACATGAGCTGCAAACTACACCAATCCATAAAAAGGAAGGTAGCTCAGAATATCAGCATTTGGGAACATGCTGCAATTAAACTTTTTCTGTAAATGCGGAGGGGGGTATCTGACCTGGCCGGGCTCCGTCACAACGAATATGTTTTATTTTACAGTTTAGACATCTCCAGGTCCTTGGCCCCCTGGCCGGGAAAGAAGCACCTGCTGATCCACTTTCCATAGTCAAAATGGTTGATTCTTCCTCCATCTCGGCCGCAGACGCGTCGCGGAAAAAAAGGGCAGTTATGGCGATGCTTGCCACCACAACGGTGAACAGGACGCAGATTGTTTAGACAACTGCACGAGGTTTAAGGACATCGATATCAGACGTCCAAGCTGAATGCAGGAATGAACGGGTCAGGCAACGTCGCGTGGCGGGGAGAGAAAAAGCCGTTGCCCAGGGCGGGTGACGGAAGGTAGTGATCAACACACGGGCCGGGTGTATGGTTTTGTAACAGATGTATTTTTACGACAATCGTACGGAACAACCCTATTAAATTATATGTATTAATGCTGAATATACTGGCATTATACAATATGTCACGTACATGTAAGTTATGCCGTACGAATCGTCCAACATCATCACGCACTTCCAGATACTATATAGATATTATTACGCAGCCGAGACAACTTAAAAATACGGAATTGAAGCAAAGTGACACAACACTACATTACTACCAAATGAAAATTCGTCGATATTGGGGACCTCTCCCGAGCTAAGGTTGAAATTACTAGGCCCCTGCTGTCAATTTAAGCTTATTTTACTTTAGCCTTGCAGAAACCGAGCAAGCCATATTGCCGTCTTTGCTCTTTCAAATATCAAATCAACATACTAGTGTATTAAGCTATTACCTATTTAGCCAATGATATGGACCATTTAGCCCTCATTTGCTATATGAGTTAACAGACACAATACTTCGCTAACATTTCCCTCGGCGGAGGACAAGAAGCACCTTCGATTTCCTACCTAGTACCTTCCATCTCGATTTCAACGCCCAAGAGCGCAAGAGCGCAATGTCACCTTTCCCACCACCACCACCACCACCACCACCACCATGGCCTAAGCAATTTCAATAATTGTGGACCATCATATTTCAGCCAGTCTGGGTGATGGAGTCTGAGATTAAGTTTTGTTGTCCACTGATGGAATATCTCGCGACACTGGTGGACGCGATGATACGAGTCTCCTTTGGTCAAGCTCCTTTAATGGCCGCTCCAAAATGTGAAACGAAACCTTGTTGAGGGCGTGAGCCTGCATCCTTTCAGCGGCACTCACGTTAGTAAATTCCGCTGATGGCCTGTATATTGCTGGGGACCAGAAAATCCAGGAATGGCCGCTCCCGAAGATTATAACATAGATGTCTCGTCTCAGATCGCCATCTCTGGCATTGGTTATTTCATGACGAACTGGCGCTAACGCTAACCCGTTCATCCTGGAGAGAATTTCAGTTGTGTTTCCAGCAGACGTAACAAATATGTCGTAATGCATTTCGATCAATGTGAGGTAGTCTGTGCAACTGGCTTATTTTCCCGCCAGCGGGCATGTATGTTCAGCGGGAAATGAATAGCTCTTTAAAGAATGAGGTAAGAAGAACATATGAGGGCTTGGGCCTGTAAATCCTAGAAGAGGCCATGCAATTTCGACATAGGCATCCATAGCAGCGGGCCGTATTTTTTAGATCCGCTTCAGGACGGTGTCGCATAGCGTCGGTAGTATCCTCGACACATCCAGTTTTTATTCGCTTCTCAGGTGTGGATCTGGTTTCCAGGCAGAGAGTGTGCACACTCCTGAAAGCTGAACAGGGACAACGAAGTTGTCGGCCCAATGGTCGCTGGATAAACTAGAATATAATCAGTGATCGATGACCGATGGGTGAAATTTTGAGAGCTGTGGCGCTTATGGTTTGGTCTTTCTAATCATTGACACAGATGCCTCTCCGACACCAATCGCATATTGTGGGGGAGTGATGCATCACGCTGACCAGGGAATTTCGATTAAATATTCCATTCTCCATGGCCCTACTATGGAAACCATTTGCTGCGTTTTCATCACCGGAGAGACAAAGTACAAGGACAGTTGGCAGACGCGACGCGGGAAATGGTATTAGTTAGTTAGAGGTAATAGAGAAAGGAAAACAATGTGCGTGCTTGGCGATGTGTTTCTCCTAGACACATTAGTATTTGATATCACAACATCAAAGTTTTCAATTACCTGCAGCCACAAATCCCATTGTGTTGGGTCAAGCACTGTCCCCCACTCGCAACCTTGTTGTTGTTAGTCATGCCAGTTGCGCGGGTTGGTTACTTTTTATATCGACTCCCCGCACTCCAGGCTTCGGCAATAGGAGAAGGGAGGGGAGTGTGGGGCCGAGTTGTAAAGTTCCAAGAAGATCACAGCATATATATTTTACTACCTATTTTTACAGGTGTTTGATTTCTCTTTCTTTCCTTAGAATTAAAGATTTTGCAAAACTTCCCATTATCATGCTAGACAATTTTTTTGCACTGGCAACAATATATTTACCTCTTGCAACCGGGATAGCTGGTAGATATACCTCCGTACTTCACACACCAATTTTGATTTAATTTAAGAGCTCGTCGTCCTTAATAGTCATACAATAATGCAAGCCTCCAATCGTCTCCAGACTGCCCTTCGATCAGGCAGAGGCGTTTCGTTCGGCGCCTGGCAAATGCTCCCTGGCGCCAACCATGCACGAATCATGGCCAGAAGCGGCTTTGATTGGATCTGTGTAGATACAGAGCACGGAAACATTGCAGGTAAACAGTTCCTGGGACACGAAATGTTGTTGGATTGCTTTTTACCCTTCGAAGATATATATATATATATATATCTATATCCCTTCTGTACCTGTTACGTATCAGAACAGGGAGGGGTGGACCCCGAACCTGCCTCGAGCTACTGCATCCAGGAATAAATATACCTTGGGCTAAATTATTAGCTAATTATTGCTGCCTCTAGACGCCCAGATGCATGAAGCTGTAGCTGCCATTGCTGCTACCGGGATCAGTCCTGTCGTGCGTATTGCTGCCAACGAGTCATGGATGGTCAAGCGTAAGTATCCCCTCGCGGGTTCCATTTTTTTTCAGCCAGTTTTCTCCCCCCCGGTGGCAGTTTGCATATTGACTTTCGGACTAGGTGCATTGGACGCAGGAGCTCATGGAATTGTCGTCCCGCTCATCTACACGGTGGATGATGCGAAGAAACTAGTCGAATCAGCTAAATTCCCACCTCTGGGCAAAAGGGGCTTTGGGAGTCCATTTTCCATGGCCTCATTCGGGAATCTTACCCAAACAGATTATTTGTTCCAGGCGAATGATGCCCTGGTTACAATTGTTCAAATAGAAACCAAGGAAGCGTTTGAAAATGTGCGGCTCTGCAGAAATTTATATCAACAGCTAGGTTGAAATTCTTGTCGCCTATTTAATTTTAACTACGCTTTTTTATTAAGGCTAACTAGAGGTACAACGATTTAGGTTGAGGAGATCGCAAAGATTCCAGGAGTGGACGTGCTATTGGTCGGTCCATGGGACCTGGGAAACAATATTGGTCGGCCTGTCAGGGGTGATTTCCATCCCGACTTGGTGGCTGCAATTGAAAGGATTCGTAAAGCAGCTGTTGACAACGGCAAAAGGGCTGGCATTTATAGTGCAGATGGAGCGTCCGCAAAGAAGTACGCCGAACAAGGGTTCCATATGGTAAGACGAGCATTTTTCATTATTTTATTTCCGTTCGCCCCACTGCATTGTAATATTGACATTTCATTCAGATATCTGTGATTTCCGATGTCGCTGCTCTTCCTACGCATCTGGCGAATTCACTGAAAACTGCTCGGGCGGGTTTATTATAATGAGGGCACTTATTCGACGGGTGTTATAGAGTCGCATCGAATGTTCTGTCTCAACAGTATAATAACCATATGTATTTCGTAGTATCACGTCGATTCTGCTGCCAATTTCATTGCTTTCTCAACTTCCTGTTCCGTAAAGCGGTGGAATAGCTTTTTCGGGTCCGAGAGTGTTTCAAGTCCATCGTGAGATTTGGAGGTAACGCGCTGAACGTGAAGGACGGGCACATCAAACTCGTAAACGTCCTTCCACGTTTTGTTTTGGGGGACCATGACATCAATTTCTGAGTATAAAAATGGTTTCTTTTCTCGCAGCTTTGCTACCGTATTCTTTGCCGTATCGCATAAAGAACAATTGACGCGCGTAAAGAGGGTGAGTCGCGTATTTTGGAGTAGACGGCTTGAAGGGTGCATTATCTTCTGCAAGGGGGGGCTTCTCTAATATATGAGCGATTGTTAACCATCAGTCTAAAGTATTAATCGGAGAACGCATACATGACTTGGTTATTTCCTTTCTTTTTATTTTTCGTTCCTTTCGGTTTCAAATATTTTGACGAAACGCTGCCCTGCCTGATTTGCTAAGGCTCTTTGTGTGGTTGTGTTTTGATCCAGAAGCTTCGATTGTCCGCAAAGTGGACGCTAGCAGAGCTCCGTGAGCCGTGGGTAATGATGTAAATAGTTAATAAGGTTATTTGAAACGTAGCACCGCTTATTCCACCTCACCTCATTTGAATCCAAACAAACGACCCGTTATCAACCATCCCCTTGGCATGAGTTGAGGGATCTATTTACTGTGAAATATATTACAAAACAAATATGGCCCAAAAATGTGTGCACAAGGGGTGCGGTAAGGTGTTTACGGACCCTGAGGAGCCGTGCAGCTATCACCCAGGTCCGCCTGAATTCCACGAAGGCCAGAAAGGTCAGTGCTAAGTGACGTTTTGAATTGGACGCAGTTATATTATTGGGGAAGCAAAGTCGACCCAAAAAAGGGCACCCAGATTGGAAATCAAGCACAATAAACGCCATGCGGTATCCTTCGAAAAAACAACAGCCAGCTGACAGAAGCTTTGCCACTGCAGGATGGAAATGCTGTAAACCCCGCGTTCTCAGTTTCGATGAGTTCCTCACCATCCCACCATGCACAACGGGGAAACACTCAACGGTCGATGACACGCCAGCGCCTGAACCTGCAAAGGACGCACCCAAGGTAATACCCGACACCGCTCCAAAACACACCCCGATAGCTATTGGCGACGCCCCAACCACCCTCTCCGCTGCGGGCGCGCATACTCCTACACCTTCGACCTCTCCTCCACCACAATCCGAATCCGATGACCCCTCCCTTTCAATTGACTCGGGTGCGACATGCCGTCGAAGAGGCTGCAGCGCAAAATACTCACCATCCACTTCCCGGGATGATGAGAAATGCGTACACCATCCGGGCCAACCTATATTCCATGAGGGAAGTAAAGGGTGGAGTTGCTGCAAGCGCAGAGTGTTGGAGTTTGACGAGTTTATGAAGATAGTGGGCTGCAAGGAGAAGATGAGACATTTGTTTATTGGGAAGGGGAAGAAGACGGAGGAAGAGAAGGTTGATAGTCTTCGGTGAGTTTTGTTGTTAAAAGTGTTTTTCGTTTGCATCCTCTGTCAATTATGGCAACTGGAACAGGATAAATACGTTCAATTAGGAGCATTGGGCGTGATGTGCCGAAAACAGATTTTTATAAGATGATATTACGTATGCTAATTGCACGTTTCATCTCTTGATCCAGGACCGATTTCTACCAAACTGCTACCTCAGTCATGGCGACCCTCTACCTCAAGAAGATTGACAAAGGCACCGCGAAAGTCAACTTTGCCTCCCCCACTACAATAGAATTGGACCTTCCAACCTCCGATAAGAAGCGCTTCAAGGAAACTTTTAACCTCTACGGGCCCATCGATATCGAGAAGTCCAGTTTCCAAATCATGGGCACAAAGATGGATTTGAATTTAGCAAAGGCGGACGGGACCAGCTGGCCCGTGCTGCGGAAAGATGATAAACATACCGGGGAGATTATTCAGATTGGACGAGCGAAGAAGGCTTGAAGCTGTCAATAGAATGGTTGTGACAAGAAATAATTAGGTTCGATGGTTCTACAGGTGGCATCTGTGTATTGATATGATGGGGGATTATGAGCAGCTATGAATCCATTTGTCATTGCATGATAATTTGAGGAGTTTCGTGGTGTCGGGCATGTATTTCTGGATTTTTTGGGGGTCGAGTAAATTAATCGTGATTGCTTTAGTTTTTTCGCAGGGGTATCCTGGCTATATGTTTCAATATGCGTATAAGATACTCTCTACATGAATGTGGAGTAAATTCTGGATCAGCGGGTTGAGGGAATATCTATCAGTGCTCTAAGAACTGCTGGTTTACCGAGTACGCCTGGGCGGAATTACGTAGAAAACAAGGCAAGTGACGTTAGTTCAATCTTTTTTTGCGGAATTTTTTACAAATATTGCTCATCTCCTCAGAACTCCGTACTGCAAATACATTTATTTATTTGACGCAGCACGCACATAGCATGGAAACTCTGCTTTTCATTCCTCTCAAATATTCAATCGGACGGAGCAAACCCAGGACACGCACGGATAACGAACAGGATTAGAGAAATGGCGACGATATGTCACGCCTCCTCCACAGCTAAAGCCTATAGGAAATAAGGCCCAGCCATAAAAGTGAATTTGGGAAAAAGGACGGCGCATTTGGTCTCCAGAGCCGGGAACGGAAGGAAACCCATTTCTCACAAAACAACGCACAAATAAAAGTGGTGTAAGGACGGATGACCCTCAGCAAGCCGCATTGTAGCGGAGCTCCAGTTTGAAATTTACATGGTCATGTAAACCTCTACTGATGATGGAGAAAGAAAGAAGAAAAAAAGGAAGGAAAAAATTTTGACGTGCAAGTTGCGATTTTATAGGCGTGAGAAAATATGTGTGTCACGTGAGAGAGTAGTGTGCTTTAGGCAAGGTTAGGTTGATAGCGCCAAGCCGGGGTGCTGGCAAATAATTGTTGATATGTAGTGGGTATCGGTGTTGACTTCGTCCTCTCTGGGTGGAGTGGGTGGAGAACGGATAAAAGGCCAGTTATTCTGCATCTGTGTATTGATATTTTTATTGTGAGCCTACATGATTAGGTGCAGGTGTTTAAAGTGAGGAAGCTGTTTTGCCCAGCCGATTTTCGCGTGCCTTCTCCATGGAATTCCTCTTTGAGCGAAGTTACCGAGTCGATTGTGCTGCATGTTTTGCAGCGTTTTCCGAGTTATGAACTAGCAAAAGAGCCTTAAGAGATAATATGAGAGTACCCTAGTCTGACCTCTTTTCGCCAGAAAGCTTACCGACATCAACCGCGCACTTGCCAATCCAATTGCGAGCGGTTGAAAGAAACGCCTGGCTCTCCTCAAGTTCTGTTGGGCCAACCTTGCATATCCAACGCTTTTATATGACAAATTTCTCTACCTGCGCCTCGCACTCCACGAAATGGTAGTTATGTATGGGCCCCTCGAACCCAAGGGTTCAAGTTGCTTGTTCTCGGGAAAGGAAGCCGTTCGCCCTGCTGCTAGTCTGCCAAATTGCACAGGACAATGGGAAATGTTTAGAAGAACATCACAGCTGCTATGGGTAGCTCCCAATGATTTGCCATAAAGCCATATTCCACTTCAGCAACATCCCATGGGATTCAGGCTGCTCTCTAGCCGGGCAAGTTGGCTGTTTCATGAAGCTGCTTCAAATGAATTATCTCCTTGGAACCTAAAAGATCATCACCCACAGTGACATCACGCTTAATTGCTTAATTGAAACCCCGCTAGTCCGAAAATTGACTAGTGTAATGCCTCGGTGAGGGGTTTTGATTGAGCTGCACGTGAGATCTAGTTTCAGCGACGGAAATTTTATATCCCGGAGGTACCTCGACGTACAAATTTGGTGGCGTAATACTTCAGGGGCTAGCTACCAATCCCCATAATTTTCCCTCAGACAGGCACGAGACCACTTTTCCTTTCAACTTCACCCTCCCAATTGCTCTTCCCTCCACTCAATTCGAACCCCGTCGCACTCCAAATATTTCTCTACCTCCACGGTATGTGTCCAGCTCTCCAAAGAAGTGCTCCCACTTTGTCCTGATGTGATATCCTAATGTTTGCGGGCCAAGACCGGTGACGAACCGCTCCACTCTTGCCTGGAACATTGACTCCAGTAGCAGTCTCCATGTCTCCTGTCCCTTATCCAAGGCTAGCGAGCCTTCAGGGGAAATCTATTGAGCTATGGCTGACTGTTTGTACTCTCTTTAGATTCTGAATAGTCCTTCACTAGCCCTTTTCATTTTGCTGTTGCTAAGCTGCCCGCTTTCATTTCAAGCAAGTTCTCCGAATGGCAACACAAGGACATGCCTCTCTACGCTATATCCCATTATCATACAATCAAGCTGACTCTCAAGCCTCAGCTCTGAGGCTTGTGTTGACCCTAAATCCGGAATGGGAACACTCAGATGGCAATATCGAGTTTATTAGATTTACGGATGGAATAACCAATACCGTATGTGATCAATCGCTGTCGCCGCGCAATAGAAAATAATGTGCTTATTATATCTGTGCCATTATATAGCTATTGAAAATCATAAAAAGGTCCCCCGGCCTCTCAGATGAAGAAATCGACAACGATGCAATTTTGATGAGAGCCTATGGAAACCACACTGAAATCTTGATCGACCGTGAACGTATGTAGACCCCAACACGGGAGTTAAAATATTTGGCCACTAAATTTGATTCTGTAAACAGGAGAAACAAAATCTCATGCCCTGCTTGCCGAACGTGGCCTAGCCCCACCACTCCTTGCTAGGTTCAAGAACGGTCTCCTCTATCGCTTCATCCGTGGGAAGGTAACTTCGCCAGATGACCTTATAAATCCGCGCGTTTTCAGGGCAATTGCACGGCGACTGGCCCAATGGCATGCAGTACTGCCCATCGATGAGAAACCCCATACCTCATCGACCCCTGAAAGCCAAGAGCAGTCCAATTCTCTGGATGGCCCCGATTGTACATCCAAACGCTCGACTGGCTTGGGCGATATAACACCTGTAATAACTCGACATGCAGGAACCAGTTTCTGGACGGTTTTGCAGAAGTGGATTCTTGCCTTACCCGTAACAACAGATCAGGAGCGTCTGCGAAGGAAAAACCTTCAACACGAATTTGAAAGAATAGTTGCGGAATTCGATGATGGTGAAGGACTTGGCGAGGAAGGGGTACTTCTCACTCACTCTTTTATTAAGCTCCAAGATGCTAATACAAAGTTTCAGCTTGTTTTTGCCCACTGCGACCTGCTGAGCGCCAATGTTATCGTTCTACCACCTGCCGCCAACTCGACACCTGCTGATGCAACTGCAGATGAAACCGTGAGCTTCATCGACTATGAATACGCGACACCATCACCGGCGGCTTTTGATATCGCAAACCATTTCGCGGAATGGGCCGGTTACGATTGCGATTTCAATAGGATACCCACACAGTCTGTTCGAAGGGAGTTCCTAACTGAATACGTCAAGAGTTACGCTGAACATTCTAACATGTCGGGAGCCAACCAGAAAGACCTAGTTGAGAAATTGTTCAAAGATGTCGATCGATTCCGCGGACTTCCTGGCTTCTATTGGTATGGAAAGAATTATTGTCTCGCATTTCAAAACCGTGTGTTCCAAAACTAACTCTCAAATTACTTAGGGGTGTATGGGCATTGATCCAAGCGACGATTTCCCAGATTGACTTCGACTACGCTTCTTACGCTGAGTTACGACTGGGCGAATATTGGGCTTGGCGTCGTGAGGTTGAGGGGACTCGTTCGCAGGCAGGAGAAGAAATACCCCTGCGAGAGCGACGGTGGGCACAAGAGGCATAACTGAGCCTGTTCACCAATTAAGAAGTTGTCTGTGGTCTCTCTCCTACTCACCATTATACCAATATGTATCCTGGTTCATTCCTTTTTGGCTCACTTCATTTATGGCGTATTGGCCGGGCTGTCACAGCATTTCTTTTTCTGTTCTGTTGCAGCCACGCTTTTTACGGCATCATGCATCTTTCATGCTATTATGTTTTAAAACTCGCGAAGGCTTCAACAACACGATCCACCCGAGCTACTTGCAACAGAAACATAACCGACTATTTCATGAAACGGAATGCGGCAGACGAACACAGTTTAAAAAATTCGGAAACCGGCGCTATTAGACCAGGGAGCTAATAATGACACTATCTCTGTCTTCAACGACCATGTTAATAACGAATGTCGCTTTGGTTTTTTGTCTTGGTTGCGTATTGCGCTATGTACGAAATAGATCAATACAAGAATTCCATTTTCTGCACTCTAAATATTGATTTTATGCTAGAAGCTTTTGAATTTGCAAGATTTGGATATGGGGTAAATATGATATTCTACAACGCCTTTGATGCAACCCCCTTCCGTGTGAGCTACAATGCAATTTTATTTATACATATGCAAGGTGTATTAGACTCAAGTGTCATCCACCTTCAGCCCCAGATTGCAGAGCTCAGTCACTCTCAGTCAGGTTAGGGTCCCGCTGTCGTTTTTGAGCAGGGCTCTAATAGAATCCAGTCCCCCAACTCGAATCCAAGCTCAAAGCAGACCAGAGCAAACCTCCCGATTATCCACTTGCTTACTCCACCCAAGAGCCTCTCATACACAAAACCCCTAGCAGGTGTTGACCCGCACACCACTAGCTAGCTTCGATACATTATGCAGATATGCAAACGATAACATATATAGCACTCGGCGTTCCTCGCGGCGGTCCGGTGCTTGGCGTCTGGATCCTGGATATTCCGCGGTAATCTGAATCGATATCCGTCCGCAGGATTTTCGCCAACAGGGACCACAGGGCCAATTTCTCATTGAACAGTTGATAGTGCTCTTCACGGTCTTACAGCCCTTCCGTCATAATAAAAGAGGGATGGCTGTAAGGAGATGATCCGGAGATTATATTTGTTGCATAGTTGGCAGATTTCCCGGGCTGCAATTTGTGCCCTATCTCCGTTTGTAGGAAGGAAGCCTGTTATACCCGTTTTTCATTTTTACCATCTGAACATTATTGTAAATTGTTTAAGTTCATCCTTCCTATTTATATGTTCCTCGCCCATTATTTACTCTTCGTCCAAGCGTCCGGATTCTTGTAGCTTTTAAATCGCATAAGCGCTTGTTTACGGTAGACGGGACTACGGGTCCCCTTTTCAATTATTGGGCAAAAACCAAATAATCTCCGGTATTATCAGCCTACCAATACTCCGTAAATCTTTCTGTAATTATATTCTCCAGAAGAGAATAGGTGAAAAATGGAGGTAGAGCAGCCACCGCACCTTCAAGATTGCTCCTATTTTATAATGATACCTGAGAAATTTTGCGCATGCCCTTTTTAATTGCTAATCTGTATATATGCCACGACTTTTGGGGTGTTTTTTTTTTATTATTTTTTGCTCATCTTTTCTTTGTCAGGTCCTTAATTTCCTCTAACTTGCTTTATTGGTTATACATTCGCGTTACAAGCTGCGCAGTGACCCAAGGTTGATTCGGCTGGTGGCCTGACATTGTATGTGATTGGCACCTGGATTATTAGCAGCCCTCATAAGGTTAGTTAATCCCCATGAAAGAAAGGAAGGAAAAATTTTGCCAGAGCAAGCAAAAAGGAATCTTCGATCCTTTCCAACTCATCATAGGTCCAAGTGTATCCACACTTTATTTAACATGGCATACGCACACAAGTTCCCACAAAGTGTACCAAAACTTGATGATGTGAAAGAGACACGATTGCCACCTTCCAGGCAAGAGTAGTACTAAAGCTCAACAGGGAGAATCTAAACCAAAATTGATAAACAGATTCATTATATTTCCTTCAAAGGTTAAGTCTCAGGGCGATGATTCGTGAACAACTAGTAGCCTGTACTCCACAGCCAGCGGCCAGAGCATAAAGTTTCCGATTTTCAGAGGGTGTTCAACTCATCGTGGAACTTGTATTTCTTGGCGCCAAGTTTAACGCGCTAACACAAGCTTTAACTAACATTATTAGCCTTCTAACCTTAAGATAAGTGCATCGTCAGGCTCTAAATGTTTCTGGGGTTGGGAAATGAAATGCCCAGTGTTTTACAACGACAGGTTAAAACCATCAATATCGAACCGAATGTGTGGAAAGCATTATGCCGGCTGAGTGACAATTAATTAACCGGGGAAGATAGAGGTGCATTGCCATTCGGGTATTTGAATTGGCATGGCTTCCTCGGTAGCTAGGGGATAGTCCAGGATGGTGTCCGTTGCAATTGAATCGTTTTCAAAGTAGTATGTATACGGAGTAGATCGAGTGTGAAAAATATCACGGACTCTCTTTCATTTCCAATTAGGTCCAAAAAATTTTAACTAAATTTCAAGGATCTGGCGTCCAACCCACTCAAATCAGCAGCGACATCGTCACAGCCCGCCATGCGGGAGTTACAGCATACAGCGGACATCACGCCATTCACCTTGCGAAGGTAATAGATTCAGCTGGCCCCGAAGTAATCCCATAGCCAGATGTGAAGGGTTATAAAAATGGCTGCAATGGCACCCCTAAATCGCCAACCTATCGAAATCACTTTATTGTTTTGCAAGGAACCCACCCCACAATGTATCGATAATCCACAGCCTCACAACAGGCTAAATGCCTGCAAAACGTCGTTTAGAAAATAATTGTTGATCTGATGCACACCAGCTAAAGAATGATTCCCGCTGTGGGAACTGGGCGAAGGCACTCTCCCCCATATACTTTCTTCGCGGACAATTTTAACGGTGCCGGGAAGAATCCCACCTCGCCTCCAACAAGCCGAAAATTCCAATTGGATTCATCTAGGGACAAACGTGTGCATGGCATCTTTCATACGTTTACGCCCACCTGGACCCGAAACTGTGTTCCATAACTAAAAGCTTCATCAAAGGCGTCTCAGGGATGGCATTCGACGAGGGGAGTTTTTTTGTTTTCAATCATTATCTCTTTTTTTACATCGGGTCCACGGCTTCAGCGCGGATATATAACGTCGACCCAGTGTTTTTTCAGCTGATGGACGACAAACCGCCAACTCGAAGAAAATCTGTCGCTTTCCCGACTATTTTCTGCCAAGATGGATTGTGTGCCGGAACAAGCAGTTTCGTGGCGGTGTTTCGGGAGGGGCGGTGGCGGGAGACAGTGGTTGATGATTCCTGATGATAGGTAAGGTAAGGTAAGTAAGTAAATAAGAAGCGTAGCTTTGCGCTTATCACCGGGAGCTAGATAGGTGTATGCAGGCGGAAAGCTACCATGGGTCGGATAGTGCCATGGTTTATCTATGATCAATGACTACCAAGGTAGCATTCATTGTTTGATTTTGAGCTCTCCGCTGTCTACCTCGGTCAGGCCGAAGGATTCCCATCAGTTTTCGAGAAACCTTTTTTTTTTTCATATCCCCAAGTGTTGTGTGTGATCCATGGTCAACATGTGCTCTGCCATAGAGGGCATCATTTAGATAGTACGGAGTACTATATACCAATATAGTAGGCTTAGCCACATCCAGTTTTGTTTACAATTCGAATATGAAAAACAATGACCCCGATACAGGTGTTAAAACGCCGGGGTGCAGAAAGGAGAAAAAGTTCCAAACCAACGCCGGGTATTTGACCGCGAAATTGGTTCTTGGAGTACTATGCACCTAACCAACACCAGACGTACTAAAAATAGAAGAAAAAATATATTCGTCAAGTTGCTGACCAAGGGAGCGAAGGCAAAACCTTGGACAATTGCATTGCAAGAAGAACTTAATTGTTAGATCATAAACTATAATTTAACTTCCTAAAGTTAACGTAAGTAGTTCTAATTGCCACACATAACCACACACCAATAAACTTTGAGCACCAATATCAAGAAAGGCCCCGGGCAAAAGGAACAAGGCTTTCAATAACAATTTAGCCCATACTAGGAAGAAAATATGGAAACTTACTCGGGAAGAAGTAATGGAAAAAGGACGGAAACAAAACATGATGGAGAGGATCAGGCGCACAAAAAAAAAAGGTATCAACGGCACAAATATATGGATAAAAAAATAAATTAAAAAAAAGAGTTAACATTAAGGAATAATATACATTAAGATATCAAACGGAATCTCCCTCCCCTTTTTACCCACTCCCCCAACCGACCCCAACACAGATTTCCCTTTCGTGAAATATCTTGTATCAGGAGTAACAAAAATACTTAGAATGGTAATCAAAAACAGTTGAATGAGTTGAAATTGGTGGGAAGGGTCAGCCTGAAGAGTTCCCCGGGTCGATTTTAAACACCCACCATCAAACACGACCTATCGCTCCCCTAACCCCCCCCCCCTCCTTTTTTTTATTATTATTATTTATTTATTTATTTACCACAAAAGGGCAGCAACGCTACCAAGTACCACAGAAATGGATAAAGCCCCGATGCGGGCAGCACCACCCTCACCTGGGGGATGTGACGAGGGCTTTGGCTGACCGCCGGTAGGGGTAGGGTTCATGGTGGACTTAACCAGGGTGAAATTGCCACAGTTGATCCGCGAACCGTTGTTATAGTGGAAGACAATGGAACGATTACCGAAAAAGGAGGCAGGGCCATGCTTGGTGGAGGTGAAAGGGTCATAGTATGTCTTGTTGTAGTGCGATCCGTTTGAAGCATTCATGACATCTCCATACTTGCCGGACAGGTCACCAACTTGGCAAGTCTCTGGTTTTGTGGGATCGCAGGGCGGCGTGCCGTAGCGCACGGTTGGGTCGAGATGGTCAAGGGTCGAGGAGCAGTTACCATCCGAGCTCACAGGTTGGTCATGAATGTGGTAGGCTAGTATGTATGTGTTAGAAGAAATATATATAGCAGGACGGACAAAATAAAAATAAAAATAAAAATAAAACACCAGAGGTGGAGGCGAGGGTACTAACGGAAAGGTCCATAGAGCGTCTCGTTCGGGAAGCCCCAGACGTCCACAACGAACACCACGCCTTCACCACCAGGCCCAGCAGTAGCGTTCACATAGCCGCGAACAGTGGTGGTGTTTTTGTCCAACAACATTGCAGAGTACACAACTCCATCAGGGTTGCCTGTCGTTTTCAAAGCTATCGGATAGTCCTGGGCCATGCTGAGGCCAATGCCTGCTGCCGAGTAGGCGAGGAGAGCAAATGCAGACCGCATTTTGTAGAATAAAGCGTGGTATGATACCTGCGGTTTCTGTAGCGGGTAACAGGAGAGTGGTGATGAAGCGGTTATGTATACGCAGCTGATAAGAGTAACTATGGGATTCCTAAAATATAAGTAAATAATATGTATGGATGAGAAGGAAGATGGAGAAATGAATGAGAAAGAAAGAAAGAAGTTGAAGAAGAAAAAGATCGAGATTGATACCCGGAAAAATCGGGCGACGGGAATTTAAGAGCTTTATGAGTGACAACAACGCGCCGGAGGAACCATAAGATGGGGGAGGGCGGTGATATTTAGACTCTGAGCTTTCCCCCCATCCATCCCCGAGTTAAGCTACCTGGGTAACTTACACTTTAGGGTGCTGCTCCCTTGCTAACCAGAATAAGGGGTTTTGTTTTTTTTTTCTTTCTTTTTTATAATTTAATTTTGTGGCAAAGGATCAACCCGCAATCAAAAGCGGTTGGGATCACCTACTCCGTACTCCTCCCTACAAACAAAACAAAATCAGTGGCCACTACAGAGCGCCCTGGCCCTGGCCCAAAGGTTGGTTGTTTGAGTTGTTTTATCCCCCTAGGATTAAAGAAGCCAAGGGCATAAGCGGACACTTTTGGTCGTTTCGATCTGATTTGCTGATCATCAGGATTCGCCCAATCAGGTGGCGGTTGTGTTGGGAGCATATCAGAGGCAACCAGGGATTGGAAGAGACCTCAATAGGCTCCCGCTGAAGCTCATCCAATGGGTCCAGGCCAAGGTGTGCCAAAAATAGGCTCAGACGCCCAACTGAGGCAGTGATGGGCGCAACCTTATCACGCTTTGTATTGAGTAGGTACCGAGTAAGCTTCATGTAAACTCAACTCACTTTGCTTGTTTGTGTGCAGTATTTCAGGCGGGAAGTTAAAAATATCGTATATATATATATATATATTTAGTATTAACAACAAGATTTGTAAAACTCAACTCTTATTTTTATTTTTTATCTTCTTTGTTTCAGAGAAACTTTTTTTTAAAAAAAAAAAAAAAAAAAAAATGTGACTTGACAAGCAATCACTTCGTGGTAGGAGGATGATTGGGCTACAAGGAAAGATTTCGGTGTGAACCCTGTGGAATGGGACAAGATATGCGTGGCCTCAGGGGTAAAAACTCACTATTTGTCTTGGCTGTCCTCCTGTCACAATTAAATTTCAATATCAAATACGGGAGTTTTACCTTGAATCTTGCGGTGCTATGGAGCACAGTACATACATACTCTACTCCGTACTACAATTTACTGCACATCTATACAACCCCCGCTTCACAGACAGTTGACAATCTGAAGGCCGTCGGTCACCTGCCAAGGTGATAAACAACCATGAAAGGTCGTTTCATCATAAAACTCCGCAAGTGGCTGCATTAATTAACAAAATTCCAAAAGCCGGAGACCCCGCTTTATTCTTGGTTTCATTTTGGGTACTGTGAATGTTGTTAGTTAGATAGTGATAGCAACAAAAGAATAGGCATTAATTTGCAATAATTCAATCGCGTATTTGGATTAGTTCCGTGTCAACAAACCACTTCAGCCCCTTCCCCTGGATCGTAGTATCCATGTTATCGTCATTCACTGCCTTCATTGTGGTCCTCTCTCGCCAACAAAAAAAAAAAAAAACCCCATGGGATCTGGTTGTAACATGCGGAGTCGGCTACCAACCACGGATTCGATAACCCCACCAAATATTTATTTGCTCCATCAAACAAACATTGAGTACGGAGTATTTCCGCTGTTAATTGTAGTGGTGTGAATGAAGCAATGGAGAATATTAGCATATGTACCGTACAATACCTCATGGCAGATCTCATGTTTCAATGGCATTCACGATAGGCTATTGCCAGCTTCACAGTATTAAGCTGTACGGAGCACTGGTATCCTTATCTCCAATACCTGCGGAGTATTTTGTTTCAGAAACATCTGGGCGATCAAAATTACTCACTTTATGTGCATACTGCAGTTAGCTATTAGGTATTATCGAGGGTCAAGGGTCAGCTAAGCGCCAGGGATATTTATATTCCCTCTCCACTAAACTCATTCATCAGTGATTAGAAGCCAAGGGCATGCGGAGCCATTGTTTGTGAGTGGGCCGAAAGGGTTCCGAAAGAGATCATCACAGAGCCAAAAGGGACGCCCTTAAAGAGGCTAAGGGTACGGAGCACGGAGTACAGTACAAAACAAAGTTGCTTCACACAGCGGCTCTGATGGTCTAAATAATAGTTAGTTACCCGGTTAGTACAGAATCCTAGTACCCTATAGGTTTGGCCGGTATGGCTCCCCAAATAGCTTCGAAACTAACCTGCTTTTTGCACTTCACAAGCAACGTCCAAGTTCCTTACCAGAAGAAGATCTCGACCGGAAAATCGAAGTGCCATGATGATTGCGATGCGCTCAATTAGGAGCAAATTCGATTTTCCGTGCAGGAACCAAGAGGAACCCCAGTCCAACACCAGTAGTACTATGAAGCAAGAGGGAGTGTTTTGCCCCATGCTCAAGGGGGGTGTTTTCAAATGGTTGCGCTATGTGCGGAGTTAACTAACTTGCATGATCCGAAACAGTCCCCATGTCTAATACTAACTTACTAGACCACCTGGTGCCAACGCCAACTTCAGAACGGGGTGTTCCTTTCTGGCCAAGTAAATCTCCCTGCCGCTATGTATTTTTCGGAATGAGCTGGTGATAACTAAAATATCTCTGGTCAAAATATCCCCACGCTTCCACATGATATAAAACCCAAGCGGGCACGTCAAAGGAAGTCAAGTCAATATGCCCATCATATCCTTTGTCAGAGTTACTCTATACTAGTTATATACGGCAACTCCGCCCCGAGCACATATCGGTGGATTTGAGTGCCCTTCACTCTTCCAGTGCGCCCGAAGAGGACGCTGCCATCAGAACAAACCGTTGTACCCCGAAATCGAAATCAGATGTTACGCCCTAGAAAGGTAGGATATAGAAATGATGGTTATGTTCAAGTTCAGCTGAATAGTTGTCAGTGTACTTACATACAGCCTCCCAGCATGACTCTTCCAACGCGTTTCCTGCAGCTCTCTTAAAGCCTGAAAAAAAAAAAAAAAAAAAAAAATCAGCTGGCAACTACATGTGTTGACTTTGTACACGAGTTTAGATCATGGAGTGTTATCATATCTTGGTTTTGCCATCTCTGGTCTTAAAACAATCAACCTTTGCGAAGCTTATCATAGCACCAACGGTGTCTAAGGATATCCTTTTTAGTAAAATGGTCCATTCATACTATATCAATAATGGGTGTTGATTGGAGCTGCCACCCAACCCGACGTCATAGACGTTGGTGTCGAGTTCAGGCGCCCTTTTTTATTACTATCATCATCATCTTCTTCTTTTTTTCCTTCTTCCTTTTTGCTCATGTCCAAAGCTCCAAAGCTTCCAACACGCCACTGAAAAATTCACATCTCGAACAACCTTCCAATTACATTTGAGAAATCATTTTCAACGTTTTTAACCCAAGAAAAATATAAATCCAAACATGCCAGCTAATTATATACCATTCGCGTATCGCCTGTGGTTCGAATATGTCGAACCCCTGACTGCGCTTAGCGGAGCGTATATCGCCTACTTCCTCCCAGCGACTTACTTACAAATGACAAACGCGCCCTCTTACACCGGCACAATTCAACCTCCTGAATTGGTCGTATTTGCTCTGAAGCAGCTGGCTGCAAGCTTTGTCTTTTTGGGTCTTGCAGAAGCATTGGTCCTGCATTTCACAAGCGATCTGAGGGTCTACAGAGCTCTTATGTGTGCCATGTTAGCCTGTGACATTGTTTACTTGTCATCTATACGCGGGATGGGCGGCAGTGCCTGGTACTGGGTTCAGCCGTGGCTTTGGGATGGTACAGGTTGGGGGAATTTTGGGATGACCTGGATTGGCTTCATTCTTCGCGCGCTGTTTTTGTATGAAGTTGGATTCTGAACTACAGGCTAAAAATTTTGAGGAGTTTATGGAGGGTTGAGGGCGTTCGAATTATTTGTCTTGCCTCAAAATATTTCCTCTCTCATTTCTCTCTCTCTCTCTCCATACGTTCGTGGAGATGGGACCTTGCAATTTTCGTCGATGATTATGGTGCTGAGGAATTGCCTACCAACGGCAGTGTTAATATGTCAAATGGCGAGATATGGGTCGTGGATACTCTCTTCAAATACGGAGGGCACGACTCCACGAGGAACGGCGGGTTGATAATGTAATGTAGGGCTTCGCAAAATGGCCACATGAGCCATTTTTTTTTCCTATCCTGCTTCATGAACGTTCCACTGCTCGTTATTTCAAGAAGTCTTTTTTTTTTTTTTTTGCTAACAGCGTGAGACACCATATTGAGCTTAAACCAACCTCTCCAATCTCCATTAAGAACTTAGTAGCATATCTCTTTACTTCTTCACTTCCACTTCCTTGCTGCACCCTTTACATCCTATACCATCTCAATTCATTTGTAGCCGCCGGTAACAGTCAGCCCTCAGCACTTTCATTGCTACATATTTCTGATGCCTAATATATATTAGCTTAGTTTTATGGCGCCTTGTGGACGAAACCGCCGAGAATCTCTAGCTAGCCAAACTGTGGAATATTGCCCATATCCCAGCTTCCGTAGGATAGTATATTTATCATGATGGAGAGTATCGCCTAGGGAGATGGGGTAATAGCCCCGCGCTTCTACGACTGAAGAAGGGTTGACCATCACCTGGAACCAAGTGGCGTATCGCTTTGATGGAAATTGGCAAATACATTGGAGAGGTTGGAGAGGTGAAGAAGTTGGGGGCAAGTCTAGTATAAACAAACATCTTCTAAATGGCCGCCCTCTTCTTAGCATCTATCACGGCGCGCTTGAACTACTACTTGTTGCTGTAGTGCTTAATTTGTTTGCTGCAACGCAACCGTTTAAGCAGAATATTTATTTCAAAGTCTAATTTGAAAACTGATTGTACTCGCCGTATAAATGGGTGACTATCACCACCTGGCACCCGATTTATATTTCACCAGGCAAAAAAAAAAA